>JBCJKH010019916.1:0-12109 GCA_039877255.1 Loriculus beryllinus
GGAGATGACATCTGTTCTGTGTGAGCAACATCTCCATCCTCAAACATGGTAAAGCACTCATTTAATTAGCATGAAGAAGGCCAACAATTCCTCCTGAGCATGTTTGAAATAGATAAACTCTATGTGGGGAGGAGGAAGATGGTTTTGGGGTCTAAATTCCCCGCTTTTTGTATACACCTACACAAAGATACCACGTCCAAATTTAAACCATGCCTCTTGCCTACTGCTTCTCTCTGCTCTTTAGACTATCACTGTATCTATACAGATATATAGAAACCAGTTTCCACATTACGAACATGTGAGTGACATGCATTTGTTTTGGAATGTATAGAAATACATAGATGTGGATATGACTGATAATTAAAAAAAAAATAAATAAGAAAAATCAAACTTAGTCATAAATTATAACAACAGTGCTGCCAACCACCGGCATTTAAAAGTCACGAGTCTGCCTTCACAAAAACATGTGTTATCTTTCAGAAAAATAATATGTGTTGGGTTATTTATCTTCTGCTTTTCTGATTCTTCAAAATGCATTTAATTCTTATTTTCAAGCCTTTGTTCTTAATCGTGAAGTAGAAAAACTTACTTTTAGGGAGGGAAAAAAGCTGAATTTCTTACACTGGCGTAACTCCAGGAACCAGGACTTGAAGGGAAAAAGCCCAAACAAATATAACATGTGAACCATACTAAAACTGTAAGAGCTGGCAACGCTTTGTCATAATAGAGTATTTTTATGCCAAAACAACTGTGTGTGACAGGGATAAGCTTGGCCACCATCACATTCCACATCCTTCTTCTCACATTAACTCTTTGCTGAAGCACTAGCCTGCAGTGCCAGCCCCTATCATGAAACAGCTTTTGGTAGATGTATTTTCTAAGGCTGAGACAGCCGGAGTGCTCAGGGTCAAAATCTGCCTTTGAGCAATGTCTGCAGAGTCGTATTTACAGATTGTACCAACTAGATATCAAAGCTCTGGCACCAGAGATAGCTGAAAGTAATATGAAAGAAGACTCTTGTTGAAGGAAAACTGATGTAGAAGGGCAGAGGGAAAATTCATTAGCTGGTAGTGAAGAGAATAATGGGGTTTGGAGCTTTTTCCAACATCAGCAGCTTTAGTAAACAGAAGAGGTAATATTTAAGGAGAGTAATCCTATTGGGAAATGTTTCCCAGTTTTCGAATCTGCACATCAGTAGCTGCGTGCAGCCGCCTCCAGGTGTATTCCGTGCCTCCATCTATCAGGATATGGGATTTGATCTCACCAGCATCCCTTGAGTGTAATTAAAATTCTGAATTCCTGATCCTGCCTCAGCTTGCTAAATGCAGGTTGTATATCCAGAGTGAGGAACACACTCCTCAAGGACTTAGAAATGATGAAAGGAAACATGCCCACACCATGTCGTTTTATTTACTCACACACTACTTGGGGTCACTTGGTCATCAGGAAGCAAACAGGGTTACTTTCCTTCACCTTTACTGTTCCTCTCTCTAGTCTTTTTACTGTACATGTGCACCAAAACTAGGGCCATGACCAGCTGAGGTTTTGGTCATTTTATCTGGAGTCTCTGTTCTTTGAGGTGACCACAAAGCCCTGCTTGCACTCAGAAAGTTTCTAGCCTGATAGCATCCAAATGATAAAGCATTTCCAATGAGCTGAGGCTCAAAACAGAGAACAAATAAAAGCATGAAAATATATAGTGCAAAATTGACTTTAAAAATCAGTCCTGGGTAGTCCAGGTTTCATAACTTCTAACAGGAGTGTCGTTGATAATTCTCTATCATGTGTTTTTCTGCTGAGAAAAGAGAAATGGCAAGTAAAGAAACTTGCATCAGCCTCCACAAAGCACCAGAGAAGGTTTTCTTTACTTCTTTAAAATGAGCTAATGCAGTGAAACAAAGGCAAAAGACCCTATTTGCTCAAATAATCCCCTTGGCTGCAGCACAATCCTTTTAAAGGAAAACCAGTGCTGTAAATAACTGGAGTAATTTATCAGGAGATTAAAGAAAATAACCTCGCTTTCTTTCCTGAAACAAAATAAGCTAAAATATCATTGACAGATGGCAATTTGAGGCTCGAATACTTTATTACAGGCTGATGACACCATTTTCTCTTTCATATTTACAAGTATGGCAGGGTACCTTTCATACAGCTGAATTGAAAGAGCCTGTTTAGCTGAGTGCTGGTTTTTGGCTTGTTCTCCCCCTTCTCAGACAAGAGAAAAATACTCACTGCAATGTCACAATAAATCTGGTATTTATGAAAATGAGAGCAAGAGCCTCAGCCAGGCCAGGCACTGCCTCTCCCACTGAAATGTAATCTTCCTGCACATACATCTCAGCCGGAGCACTCTGTGTTTGATGGAGACAAGCAGCATTCGGAGGAGCCCCGCAGCCCCTTTCCTACAGCCTGCCACAATTATGCTGCTGCATTCGGTGTTATTATGAGTCAATATCTTGTGAGAAACAAAGGAACTCCTTCTCAATAGTGACCTGAGCAGCAATAGAAGCTGTGATGTGAGGACTGCAGAGAACCACTTTGACCCATGGCACTACTGTGGCTACAGAAACTCGCTTTCAAAGATGCATTTCATTCTTTGTACCCTGGAGACTATCGCAGAGATATCATAGATTGGAGAGAAATGAGAATGAAAGGGGGACAGCTTGTTTGCAGCAGAGTTTCTTAAGCTAAGCAAATAAGCTCCTGTGATACTTGGTCCAACAGTGAGTCCTTCCTCTCCCCTACACTCAATCTTTAAAGACCTTTGACCATTTCATCCTGATGTGACAAGCTTGCAAGCCGAGGGCTGCAGGGACATCAAAGCATCTGTGTGATCGGCTCTGCATTGAGAAAAGAACATCTAGCTTTTCAAATGAAAAAAGAAAAAATTTCAAAGTATTGATAATAATTCAGTTGATAAATGAATCTGGTTGTGAAAAATCCACAGGTGCCTGCATACGTTACAGGTATGTCTTGTCCAAGTAATTCAGCTCTAATCCTGTCCTGCAGATAATTTCAGCTGTGTTACTGGAAGAGATACTGCTGAACTATTAAGCACAGCTTTGTACCCAACTAGTTAAGCCTCTGGGTCTCTGTTAAATGAGTGAAAACCTCATGGCTTTGTGGGATTGTACCTCCTTGAGTTGGTTAGCATCCTTTTGTACAGCCATCATTCAGGTACCATTGCACTTGCAGTTGTACTGAGGAATGTTGTCCAGAAGATGTTCACAGCTGGAGATAATAGCAAGCAATTGAGGGCAAAACTAGGGAGGTACACATGGAAAAAATAGTGTTCTTTCTGCTCTTAACTGGCCAGGCAGAAAAGGCTGGGAGGAAAGAGGGCAAGTCATTAAATCCAAATCTTGGCTGAGAGAAGAGAGCTGTATCTTTTCTTGCTGAATTTGTGAGGAAGGAAATAAGCCACTAAAACACATTTCCAGCAGTGCTGCTGAGCACCATTGTTGCAATTACTTAGCAAAGAGGTGGTTTAGCCTAAATAAATACTGTACTAACTTTGATAATGGTTCTTTTAATTTGTATAGGTTCGATGGCACACTATGGGCTATGGGCACAATTATTTCTCAAAGAATAGATTCTCTTTTATGAGCCCATATACAGGATTTCTTTTGCTTTCGTCCCAAGGATCACTAGTTTAAACTCTTTTTCTACAATTACTATGTAGCCCCCAGAGACAGAGATGTACCTTTGCAGACTGTTTCACTATTTATGTTTTACATATCTTTCTTAGGATATACTGACATCCTCTGTGAGTGCCTACCTGTTTCTTTGGCTACAGAGGAAGGAGGCTCAGACAGCTGACCTAGACAAGACAATAGACATTAAGCAAAGTGAATCCTCCTCAGTATCTTGGCACTCAGTGACTGAAATGCTCTTTTTGCTTTGAAATGCAAAGAGCAGCAGGCAGGGATGTAAAAAGGTCATTTTTGTCTCTGCATCCTATGCCCTGTGTTGGAGGGAGTCTCTGAAGTAGAGAAACTTTGAGGTGAGCTGACCTAAGTTGTTTTGAAGGAAAACATGCGTGAGAAGTTGCGTTAAAGTTAGCGAAAAAGGAAAGGTCAATGTTTTTCAGAAACCTTTATAGTAGTAAGTCATTGGTTTTCTGAAATTTAAAAATAAGTCAGTATGGTGCATATCACTGCATCCTGGTGTAGAAAAGTCTAATTAGATGACAGGACCATGTAAGAATAGTAAACAGATGAAATACGAGAAAATGCAGATTTAAGATATTGATGTAAAATAAGAAAATAAACAAGTGAATATTTCCAAGTGAATTGCTTTGATAGTATTGAAAATACCATCTCTCCCCAACATAACAATCTCTGTATATGAGTATCTGCAGTAAGGGAATCATGTAATAGCTTATAATGTCCTTCTTTCTGCAGAGGATATTGTGCACAAACAAGAAGTCGTAATGATAAAGCTGTTTATCCTCTAATAAGTATGAAGGCAAACACCTTCTACCTCATGTTCTGCAAAGTAAGGCTCCAGCACTCCTGCTCTTGTTTCATCCAAAGGTAGTCAGTGCTGTGGACCTGCACGTTCCTCCTCTTCTGTAATAAACATTTAACAGGCAACATTTGTTATTATTAACATGTAAATTTGCTACAGCAGCACTGCTTGCATCACAGTAACTGAGTACCCACTAGGCGATTTATTATCCACCGTGTTATGGCTTATAGTTTGTTTTCCTATATTTTGCTGAGCTGAAACACAGCATACAGGGGAAAAAAATAAAAAGCCAGGAAAAAAAAAAAAGATATCATTCTAACCTACAGAAATATATCTAATTATATTCTGAGCTATTAACATTAAATGAATTGCTGTTTCTGCTGGGAGCTGAGAGCCAACAAATTTCAGAGCTATAGCTGTGCCTACTCCATCAGGCGGTGGAAATTTGTGTGGAAAGCAGCAGCAGTCTTTGATGATGCTCATAATGTGTCTACAGGTAAAACAGCCTCTTCATAATGTATGTTGCTGTTAAGTATTTTAACACAGGAAAATACTTAAAAAACTTTCAGGCACCTTCATCATCAACTGAAAGGACTCATGGGGGCTTCTGAGGTTACTACATTAGTCATGTGCTCATTGCTTTTAACTTCAGATTCATATTCATATTACTCATGAAAATTGCAATTTCTTGAGCAGTTTCATTGTACTGCTTGGTGTAGCTCAGAATTAATGCAGATTAGCTAAGAAGAATTAATTTATGCTGAAATTTTTCAACTTACTGATGTGTTTTATTCTTGGTCAGCTTTTTTAAACTTTTTTCCCAAAGCCTGTGATACCAAGTGGCTTTTTAAAGCCCTTGGGACTTAAACTGATGTAGAAATATTGAAATATCTCCTATAATTTTAAAAAGACAAATCACAACATTGTATTTCTAATACTGCAGAAATAAGCACATTTCAGATCTTGGCAATATGCTCATCTACTCTGTTATGTGTATGTCTGTGAGTTTGCTTGTTCCTGTCCTATCGTAAAAAATCAAATCCCTTTAAGCATTTAGTCAACTTCTCATGTTTTATAAGAGGGGAAAAGGAATTTAAAAACATAACCTTTTTAGATATTTTTAAAATTTAAGGACTACTATATACAAGACAGTACAGGACAAATGTATTAGCAGTTATCACTTCAAATTAACTAATGAAAAAATAACTCAAATATGGTGCAGTCCATAACAGAGGGAAGAAATAGTTTAGGCTATCACTCAATATGTATTATTTAGTTACTTAATTTACTATATTCCTTATCCTGGCATGCAGCAGCTATCTGAAATTAATAGAATATGTGAAACAGTTTCATGTCCCAACTTGGTAAGAACTTCTTCTTTTCTCCATTCTAATAAGCAAGGAATCTGCTACTGATACTTCTATATGGCAGCTAGGATTTTCTAAGACCTGGAACATGGCTTATTCTCTGTGTGCAAGAGAAGGTCTAATGGGAAGGCAGAAGTTATTCATGGTGTTAGCATGAAGATGGTTGGATGGACTTTCTACTGATCAGGTCAGGGATCTGCTTCCCAGCTGAAAATTATGGTTTCAGAAGCATCAGGAGCAGACCTTCTGAGATATAAACTAAAGAAACTCACATAAAATCCTGGGGCCTTTTGGTAGAATGAGCAAACCATTTCCTGAGCATTCAACTCTGGAACAGAAGCTGCTTTAGAGAAAAAAAACAGGGTAGGATCTACCTCTTCAAAGCTGTGCTGTTAAAAGATTGTGCATCTAGACTAAGACTACTAGATGTCTACAGAAAGAAATACGTTTTGCCACCATCTATAGGTTTCCAATGAGCTCTCGAGTGTGTATCTGTTGATTGACTCCACTAAAAGAGACATCCAGCATCAAGGGATAAAATGAGATAGGGGCAATTTCAGCACTCACTACCTTGGAATATTAGCCAAATATTCAATTTAGCAGGTCATACTTCAAGTCTGAATGCTCTGCAAATGCACAAAGTCCTTGGAGTTGACTCAGTTCATCCACCATCCTTTACTGTCTCCTCTACTTGCCATGCATAACCATGAGTACTGCCTGTGCTCAGCGTGTGTCTACAAAATGAGTGCAATGATATTGTAAAGTGCTTGGAGGCCTGAAGAAAAGAGATGACTTTTAACATATATAAGGCTATTATGACCATCTTTTGAAAAGTCAGTTTAAGTGAAAGGATCTGTCAAATGAAAGTAAAGGAAGAAAACGACTGCATGTTTCAATTACATACATGACCAGCAGAAAGGAAACACATATGTAGAATTGAAGAATTTCACCCGCAAAAGCATATAATCATAGAACAGTTTGGATTGGAAGTGATCTTTAAAGGTCATTTACTCCAACTTCCCTGCAATGAGCAGGGACATCTTTAACTAGGTCAGGCTGCTCAGAGCCTTATCCAGCCTGACCTTGAATATTTCCAGGAATGGCTTACCCACCACCTCTTTGGTCAACCTGTTCCAGGGTTTCACCACCCTCACTGTAAAAATGTTGTTCCTGATATCTAGTCTAAATCTTTATTCTTTTAGTTTAAAACCACTACTAATCACAACAGGCCCTGCTAAAAACTTTGTTCCCATCTTTCTTAAAGGCCCCATTTAAATACTGAAGAGACAAGGTCTCACTGGAGTCTTCTCCAGGCTGAGAGAAGAATTTTCTCTGCCTTTCTTCATAGGAGAAATATGAATAGCTAGTTCCAATTTCAAACCACACTGCAAAGATGTTGGATTAATTTCCCACTGCAGATGATATCAGTTATAATTTCATCAGGTAAAGGCCTTTGAATGCTACCTTGATCCCTGATAATTAGTAATAATGATAAATTTATAGTACTTAGACATTGGATGTTCGTTTCACAGAAATCACAGCACCTTATTTCGCATGCCACAGAGATGCTTCAGGTTAAGCTTGCTTGCTCTTTCTTCCCTCTCTTGTTATGCAGTACTGCAGCCCTTGGGAGTTTTTGCAGAGCCAACTCATCCTTAATCCTTCCAAAGTCATGCCAATAAACAAGTACCTCAGAAGCACCTCCTTCAGTTGCTGCTTCCCTCAGAGTAACTCACCATGTCATACCAAGGCTGACCTATGTTTTGTCTAATCTGGGATGACTGATGTTTTAAATATTCATAAACCACCAATCATACTGAGTCATCTGCTGTCAGATTTCTTTTTTTCAGTGAAACTGTGCAGCAATTACTTGCTCTTTTTCTGGGTGTAGTGCATCTACAGGGTGTGGACTTCATTTGTGTACACAAAGGCAGGTCTGCAGAAGTTGGTGGAGCTCTTCTGGCTGACCCCTACCTGATGATGCCATCCCCTGTGTCTCCACCAGCATCTTTGCTGGTGGAAGCTTTGTTGGAGTTTGTTTTAATCTTTGGATTTGTTTGAAAGACTTGGTAATGACTGTTAGAAGACCAGGCTGTGAACAGGGCAGCTAACAGAAATACTTGCCCACCAAACTTTTTCTTTAATTGATATATCCCATTACATTTTTAAAAAGAACCATCATCAAATCCCAAAAAGACACCCAAGTCCCACACTAAGGTGTGGGCTGTGATTCGTTTGCTAAGTAGTTTCTTCCTAAGATGCCTCAAGGCTTTTCTAACTGGTAAGCTCATTTTTACAGCTGTTGTAAAGCTGTTGCTGTGCATCAGCACTGCTGTGTAACTTCCTGCCTGATCAAGAAAGGTACTTTGCTTTGGGCAGTGCCAGTGAACTTCAGAAAATAAACAAAAAGTTAAACCAAGTACCAAACTATGTGCTGAGGTGGGAAAAAGAAAGGATCTAAATGTCACAGTATTGATATTTGGGGGCACAACCTATGTATAAATGAGTATAAATTAATAATTACAAATTCCAGAATATTTCTTTCTTCCTCTAGAACCCCTGAGAATACCATCACAATTTTGATAGAACACACATTTATTACACTAGCCATATTCCTGACATTCACAGGACTTGTTTCTTCCCACAGAGTCAAGTTCTCAGGTGTATTTTCATGTCTCCTCTTGGGCTTTGCCACCAGTGAATGGAGGAGGTGTGACTGACTGCAAGCACTCACACACACGCTTTCATCTACCAACTGCCAATCCTTTGTTGGCAGAGACACAGTGGCTCATAGGTGGCTGGGTAGTTACAGTGAAAGCCCCCAGCTCTTACCAAACCTTGCAGGAACTGAGGAAATTGAGAACTTACAGGATCAGGATGTTTGTCATCATTCTTGCTGAGCAGGTTGTCTTCTGTAGTTTGCAGATCCTGAATCCCATCTCAGCTATGGAGTAGACACAGCAGGACCAAATGAAAGATTGACAGTTGTGATTCATACTGAAGAGTTTCCTCCTGGGGTGGACTGTAAGCATTGAAAAAATGCAGGTGTTGGGCATGGTTATTCTTATCTCTCCTTGTTCAATAGGTTTGTTGAAGGCTTATCTCTAGTCTGAGATAAAAGATCCTGTACTAAGGGTGAGTACCCCAAAGAAGTTATAAGAACCCCATTTGTTATTAATGTTACTGCTTCCTCTGTTTACTGATCCCTCCAACAATCCAGAACAGAACATATCCCTCACAGTTTATTTTTATCTGTTTATTAAAGGTTAAAAAAACTTATGGATAATTTACTTCAGATGAGGTGATTTGGTCTGCAGTGGGATTTGTGTGTGTGTGGAGTGACCCATCTCAGTTACACACACCGGCTTACACATCAGCCTGGTTACACACCAGAATCATTGTGGCTCAGGGAGTAAGATTTATATCTCTTTTTCTTTAAGGGATTTGAGATTGCAAAGCAGTCGAATGGAAGCAGTCTGCTGTGAACAGTAAAGCCAGGCAGGTGCACCACACGCACAGTACAAGCTCTTGTGCTCTACAGTCTGAGCTCTTCTATTTGCAGCAAGAGTTGCTCAGCACAGTGGAAGCAGAAGATGGTCTTGTCAGAGAGCTGGTTATTGGCTATCATGAATCAGCACACGGGCCTGCACGCCAGAACTTCTCACCCATAACGCTTAGATGGTTATAATAACAACAATTGCTATCTCTGTAGATGGTGCTTGGACCATCGTAATCTGTTGTATACCACCTAAGTGTTTGTTAAACTCTAAAACTTCTTCCTTTTCTATGTGAATTATATTAACCTTTTTTTTTTTTTAAGAGAAAGGGAAAAAAAAGCCTGAAAATTCAGAAATTCTGTTATGTGCAGAAATGATCAGGCACCCCTGGAACAACCAGTAGTGCAAACCTTTGAACTGCAAAAAGAATGTGGAGTGAATGCAGCATACTACATTGTTATTAGGAGGAAGCAGAAAGATGATGAAGGTGGAAAATCCTGATTTACTATAAGAGATTGTGCAGAGTGCAGAGCCCGGATCACAGGAAGGGAGGCTGGGCACATGGGTCTAATGTAATCTTTCTGAAAGGCACCTATATTAGCAAGTAGGGTTTAAATCACCTGTATCAGATTCCTAACCTATTCCAAACCCTACTGCAAGTGACAGCTCATGTCTGCAGTTATTGGGTGATAAAGTGAGGCAGTGATACCTGACCATCTTCTAGGGCTAGGAGATAGCATCTTAATAAAAAGCTCTGTGAAGTACTTTTTAATAAATAATAAGCAATAAGGGGACAGAAATTTTGAAGTTATCAATCAGCTTGATCTAAGACAAACACATTTTCCTTCAACAGAAAAAGAAAAATCACTGTCTATAACTTACACTGTCTGAACAGCCAGAGGGCTATGCAAAGCAAAGTTTAACCTTACAGTGCAGTAATAATGTACTTCAGCTTTGCACAAATAAATAACTTCTTACTTTCATAGCATTTAAGGGCAAGGAGTTTTACATCATTGGTTCTGACCAATTTCACATGCCATTGCATTTCATGGAGTCACCCATGTATGAAGACATTTTGTTTGACTAAAGCATGTCTTTCAGAATGTTTAATAAGTCTGAAAATGAAACCACCAAAAATAGAGTACCTTGTTCCTCTCTTTGTTATCCATTTTAATGGGAAATCATCCTTACTTTTAAACATGTACATGTAATTTCTTATTGAAGTGCATATAACTTCATCTTATATATGTCTGTAACATTCCAAAGGCACATTCCAAATGTGCCTTTCTCCATCAGATTAAAACTGAGTATCCAGATTTTTCTACCTGTAAAGGTACTGAGATGCAGGCAGCATGCCACTAGTTATTCTATTTGGGATACATTAAACTGTCTGATCCTGTCAAGTTTCTCACTGTAAAACATTTTCTTTGGTCCTCAAAGGTCTTACAAAAAGCCTGCTTCTAGTATATACGTATAGTTGGCTCTGTTGGACCAACTTCTCAGCTAGACCCTCTTCTTCCCCCTGAGAAGGTTACAGGGTCGGTTTTCTGTAAATCAATACTGAAAATGAGGTAAACAGAATAGATGTTTCTTTTGAGACATGTTGGTGGACAGGGAGAAAAAATGCCCTGGGCTGCTTGAAACCTTTAAGCAACAGAGAGAGCATCAAAAAGTGAGGAAAGTTTGTGTTCATTTTTTTTGTAGACAATGGGCCTCATTTGCTTTCAATGATGCACATTAAAAGGTGGATTAGTATATACATTTTTTTTAACATTTTTATAATGATCTGTGATTGTCCTTTTCAGACAAAGAAGGAAAAATGGATAACAGTGTCCCTTCCAAAAAATATGGTCTGGACAGGGGTGTCCTGGACAAGAAATCAGTTTCCCCTTCTGATGGTCTGTGGATTCTACTAGCAGGGCTCTCATGTGGTGAAAAAAAAAAGGAAAAAAGTTTCAGGAGTTGGCATTATCTAACTTTTCAAACTGTAATGGTGTGTTTTTGAAAACATTTAGAGCTGAAGTCTTACTTAAAACGCACGAATTGTTTGGTAATTGTCCTTAGAATGACAGAATACTCACTTTTCACAATTAAAGAAAACTATCATAACATTACCAAGATTTTAAATATTTCATGGTGAAAACCAAATCTTAATAACTGTAAAAACACATTCTCCCAAATCATTCCAAAGAATATAGTATTTTCCTTTGGTGAAGACGTAAGATATTTCAAGGCAGGAACAAGAGGACCTTCTTTGCTGATTAGACACCTACAAGCAAGACAGGTCTGGTTTCCCCTAGGGCAGCAGGTAAAAAAGCACTTATAGGGCATGTTTCATGTGGTCTGTTTCAGATAGCTCCTTTAAGATTAAATGAATCACACTTTAAATATACCTAGATGAAAAGCTCAGACATAGAGACCTACATTTTCACATGTTTGTCTAGTCCCACAAATCCTGTCCTGGTCTCCTTATCCACAATATGCATAGCTTGCACTACAGAATTCCTCTGCTCTTCCTCCAAATCCTCACTTTTAGTGATCTCACGTCAGATCTCTCACACAATCTGTCTCTACATGAGAATCATAGAATCATACATTCTATTTCCAACCCTAACCCAATAGCTAGGATTGGAAAGGACCTTAAGATCATCTAGTTCCAGCCCCCCTGCTATGGGCAGGGACACCCCACACTAAACCATGCCTCCCAAGGCTTCGTCCAACATGGCCTTGAACACAGTCAGCGATGGAGCATCCACAACTTCCTTGGGCAACCCA
>JBCJKH010019923.1:0-46942 GCA_039877255.1 Loriculus beryllinus
ATGCTCCATCCCTGGCAGTGTTCAAGGCCAGGTTGGACAGAGCCTTGGGTGTCATGGTTTAGTGTGAGGTGTCCCTGACTATGGCAGGGGGGTTGGAACTGGATTATCATAATGTCTTTTCCAACCCTAACTATCCTATGATTCTATGAATTTCATACATTCTCATTTTGTCTGCCCTTACCAAGGAGCTCATAAGGAGTTTTGCCCGGAGAAGTTTGAAGACATATATGCAAGATTTGCAGGAGGGAAAGAGAGTCCCCCAGCCCTCTGCTGTTGTATGAGCTGGTGACTTGGGTATCAATACAAGTGACTAGGCCACCACACAAGTGGCAGCATCCTCTTCCCTGCAAGGAAAAAGGAAGATTCCCACTCCATGTCATCTTGACTGGTTCTTTGCTCCCTTCATTTGCTCCTAAATATGCTTGGAGTAGTGTTCATTTAACAGATTCCATGTGAGTAAGTAGGGCATGGGGATGTTAATTTTTGTTGCTACTTGTCCTTCAGACATGGCCTGCAAGTTCTGGCCCATAGCCATGCTGGAGAGGTGAATGTGTTGCTGGCAGCCCTCTAACCAGAGCCAGTTTGCACTTGGGTGCTTCTCTCTGTAGAAACACAAACACAGTATTTCATACGGTCACCCCTTAGGAAATACAGTAATTCACATTGGTTTAATTAACCCGGAAAAGCCATTGTACTAAAATGCAGTCACCTGCGAGGGAGAGCAGAGCAAGCATAAGGGTTAAATGGGAGAAAGGGACAAACTTTAAACCTGAAGGGTAGATGTAAATCTTCCCTTTACAAGTGGGGAAGAATTTAGTACACACAGGGCCAGCAGGTGCCCAGTTTACTGCTAATTGCATCTTCACATTTCAGCAGTATTAAAAAAAGTAGATGAAAGAAGATAATCCTTGAATATTCCATATCCCATTTCTTCTTGATCACAAGATTAGTTGAGAAATGGAAGTACCTGGAAGAATGGAGCAGAGCAGCACTGGGAGCTACCGCTCGGTGCAGGTGAAAGACAGGCACCTTTCCCTGCTGGGTTGTGCACTGGCCACCTTAAAAGCTGATGGGTTTGCTCTTCTTGGTCTGCCCTCCTTCTCCATGTTTTAATAATTCCTGGGTGACTGATACTGACCTCCAGGTCAGGAGTCTCCAGTTAACAGCCAGGAAATACCCTTCCCATTGGTCATTATTGCCTAATTATCAACTCGCAGTATTTGGCAATCAATCGCTGTCAATGACAATAGATGGCTATTTTGAGGGATGGGGGCTGCAGAGCACTTGGCAGTATTTGCATGTGAAAGCCCGGCAGTGAGATGCAGAAGTGAGTGCGTGCCTGGGCTCTGCTGCTCCAGGCTCAGGAGTGGTACCTCCAGTGTCACACCAAGAAGAAAGTACAATGGCTAGAAATGGCTGGATTTAAGGTCAGGTGTTTCCAACCAATGCCATGGTGTCAGTAAAAACTTATAAAAGCTGAGAATGGTGAAATGTGCCCAAAACAGCCCATTCCTTCCCGTTCTGATCACAGACAATGAATACTTGGCCTGAATCAACATCAGGCTGAGCTAAACCAGGGTGTCTTCTTGGTCTGGCAGACACAGGGGCTGTGAGAGCAGGAGCAATCCCCAGTCCTTCCCCCACCCTCACCTGCCACCAATGATGTGCCTTATCTATATAAATCTATACATGTCTGTATGTATACATACATATGTAGTGAGGGACACTCCCTATCCAAGCGACTTTACAGTGTTTGTGGCATGTTGAAATGTTTCTTTAAAAAGCTTGGAAACAGCCTTCTTCTCTAACAAGGAAAGTGATGGGAGAGGGAAGTGCATTTTAATGTCCTGGGTGGCTGATGTGGGAAAGCACTGTAGAAACTGCTGTGGAATAAGAAGATTTGAAGGTTGGAGCTGCCTGCTGGGTGTTGGGTCTCCATGGGAGTCCCCGTGGGCCACTTTAAGTCACTAATCTGGCAGAAACAATGCCTGGAGGGGTCCAACAAGTGCCAGGAGCTGGATCTTGCTGCTGGGAGCCCAAAGAGAGGAGTGGGAAGAGATGAAAGGGAAATTCTCACCACCACCTTTGGCACTGGTGAGCTGGGTTGGTGCAGCAGAACCAACAGAACAGCAGCCTGGGGACACATTCACTGTAAGTGAATCCAGATACTATAGCAGTGTCCAGCATCACACACCCGATGTGCATCAGGAGTGCAAGGACATGTTTATCTCTGTGCAATGGAGCACGTGGTGTAGCACTTACACCAGCACGATGCTTTGTACTGCTCTAGTGTGCAGTTCACCATAACCCCAACTGATTCACCCCTTGAAAAATGAAACAATTGAACCAACAGATGAAATTTGTTCCAATGGAGACGTGGAATTGCTCATTTAGCACCCAGATGGCTTCAGACTGGATTTGGCATCTTCTGGCAGCATAGCTTTACACAGAATTAATGTGAAGCAGCCAATTTCACAGCATGATAATTCGATGTGAACTTCCATCTGCAGGCACCAAAGGTGTTGTGGTGATGTATCAATAGCAGTATAAACCTACCTCATTTGCCTGTGTAATGAATACAGCTTACACAGCTGCTCCTGGTGAAGCTATTGTGGAGGAACCAGAGTAGATGAACCTAGCCTGAGAGCTCAGTAACTGGCCCATTCCTTCTGGAGAAGGATCACAAGCTGTGTAAATCTTCTCTCATGTTAAACCATGAAACTAAAAAGGTCAATCCAAACGTGAATATACCTGAAAAAGTATCTACTACTATAAATGATGCTGTAAATTAATGTGGGTGAAATGTAGCTGAACAATTTTGATGCATTTTGCTATTTCTCTTTGTTCACTGGGAGTAGCTGGGCTGCAGTCAATGGTTCCTCTGGAGAACCAGAGTCCTTTCATTTTTGTTAGTCATCCACCTGCGATAAGAGAAAACAAATAATGGGGGTAGAAGTAGCCTGCTGCTGTAGCATAGCTAAGGGTAGGAAGAAATGTGCAAAGTAACTGAAGTTCTTCTATTGAGAGTGTGCTTTTAGAGGGTCACAGAGCTGATGAATGAGGAGTGTAACTCGGGCATCCTGACAGTCCCATTCCTGCTCTGCTCATCACAGTGATACCTACACCCTGCATAGGTCCCTGTGTATTCCTGGGTCATGTTTGATTTTTCTCAGACTAGTCTCCTAGCTAATGCTTTCAGAAGCAGGTTTGAAATTAAGATTTCCATATTTATGTCCCTATTAGCATAGATACATTAAAAAACTTAATGAGCTTATGTAACAAATTGCTACATGACATTGTTAACAATTCAGGAGAGGATCTGTACTTAGGTAGATAAGAATGGCATTTGCAATGGCACCAGCTCTGGTAAAATTACAAGGAGCATCAACTGCGTGCTTCACATAGGCAGTCCTGAGACTGGAGCCTAAAGGTGTGGAGCCAGCGAGGTGTGTGTATGTGTGTGGGGAGCCATGTGCCACAATCCATTTACGGAACTCAAACAGGGTGGCACAGGGGCTTTCTGTGTCCAGGGAATGAGATGAGTCTGTGGCCACAGCCCAGGTCTCAGCAGAGCTGGCATCACCTCTTTGCCATCACAGCCTTCTTGTGTTGAGCAAGACCCTTGGGGTATGTCTGCAGCGACCGGAGCTTTCCCTGTGCCTGCTCTGAGTCAGCTCGATGTGTCAGTGGCTTTGGGAAGCTGCCAGTCATTGCTCTGCCGGAGCCAGTGTGCCTGCTCCGGTAGGGAATTGATGTGTCGAGTGCTGCAAGGGCTCCTGGAGCTTCCCGATCACATCTGGCCAGCTTGGGGCAGGGGCAGGGCGAGCTGGAGGTGTTTGTAGCTTGTAGATATGCTTTACATTTCCGTGTTTCCTGCTTCCGCGCTATAAACAAAGACACACCGCATCCCCAGCGTTTGGAAGAGGAAGATGGCATGCTGCCGACTGCCATAGGTATTGCAGAGCTGGAGAAGACCAGCAGAGTGTGGTAGGTGTTTGGCTGGTCTGAGACTGCTGAAGAGGTAAATTCTCCCCTGCGTGTGTGCAGACATGGTTCTTGCTACTGATCAGGCTCGTGGGCACAACATGATCTCCAGAGAAGCTGAGACAGCAAGTATGCAAAGCCTTCCCCTCCCCAGTTAGTGCAGCTTCATATGTATATATATGACTAGACAAGTCAATAACTGGGGCTCTTTCACCCAGTCTCACCACTGACCAGCAGCTGTGGCAGCAGAAGTGTGAACTCATCCCTCCCTCCCATTCATTGCAAAGCCTCCCTGTCATTACTTACACACCGTGGTTATTAAGCAGGGCCAGGTCTGGGCTCCAGAAGGCACTGCAGGCTTGGTGAGGTTTGGCTTGCTTTGCTGGAAGGAGCCACAAGCGCAAGTGGCAACTGGTGCCTTGTGCATGGACAAGGAGCCTGGGTGTTCCCAGGGCACTGGGGGTTCTGGAGGACCCTGGCCTCATGGCCATGTTTTGCTGGCCACTGCGGTGGAGAACACCACTGTGACTTGGAAACCTGGGACCAAACTTGAACTGGTGAGGACGAAGAGATTTGTGCTGTTTGCAGTGATGTTGCTTTGAGTGGCTCCTAACCACGCTACAACAGATTTACAGTCTCACTGAAACACAAGTGAGGATTCCTTTGGCAAAACTATGCTGGGATAAGCTATGCTGACAGAAGGGCACTTTAGCTGATGTATCCCGTGTTTACACAAGAGAGTGCTTTATCAGTCTAGCTATACTGGCAAAATTCCCCTCGGGCTAGTTCATCTTCTCTCGGCACCTTTGCTGTGTAGCTCTATGGGCAGAGGCTCCAAGGAGGGGTGCATCTGGCACTAAGTGAGGGGACTTGTCAAGCACCTGGCCATGCTTGAATGGGGCTGTTTGCCAGGCTCCCCCCAGGGCAAATATTGCCTGACAACCCGGACCCAGACTGGAGTTCAGGTCATCCTGGCAGCGCACCAGCACACACCCTCTGGTGTGGACATGGTATGATCTGGGGTAACCCATAATTTGCATGGGTGCAGCTTGACCTGATTTGTGCCTGTGTCTGCCGCTGGATTTGCATCTGTTCAGCTGAGCTGGTTTTGTTTCGCTGCTGTGATTGTTTTCAATTCTAATGCAGCACAGCACAAGGAAGTGGTAGCTTTGTTCCTCTCATCTCAGCATCACGGCTGGTTGGCAAAGGCAGCCGTGCATCTTGCACCAATACAGTTCTCAGCTGTAAAAACTGCCTTGCCTGCCCTCCAAGTTCCCTCTTGTTCCTTGACAGATCCTTGCCCAACATCTCCCCCAGGCAAAACTTCCAGTGTCTCAGAGGGATGGAGCAGTGCTTCTCACATCCCCTCCTAGGCTTCCCCTGGCTGCTGCCCAAAGCTGTGCTCCCAGAGTCACTCATCTCAAGCTCTCTGGACCACCAACTCATCTAACAGTGCCAGGTGTGGACCCAGAGCTGCCTGTCTGTTGGGTCAGTCAAAGCCCATGGATAGGGTCAGCTTTGGAGTTCTTGTGAATTTGTTTCCCTGACAGGGTGATGGACCAGATCTGGCTGCAATGGTGTGGGAAAAGACATCTTATGCAGCAAGAAACTGCTGCTGCCAAATGAATGTCAGCCTCTTTCTCAATACATTTTCATTGGTAGGATGAATTTATACTGGCTTTGTGCTTCCCTGTGATGGATTTTTGTGCTAGCAATAGGAGCTTGGATACGTTGCCTGACAGCGTTTGGACTGCGGCTCCTAAATTGCATGGGATGGGAACACGTGGCTCTTTTCCGAAGCAACTATGTTAGAGGTTGGAAATCTAGCAAATACCTTTGTTATGGCACTTAAACTTTTCTGGACCAATATGTACTGGGCATTTTCCAGTACTCCAGTGAGTAGAAATGTAGCACAGGCAAAGGGCAAGCTAGGGATCAGGCCATGGAGAGCCACAGCTGCCTGTTCATGGTGATATTCCCTAGCAAAACTCCATTAACAACAGTAACGATGGGAAATCAGAGCATGAGTGCATGTGTGCAGGCAGAGGGGAAACGGATGACAGAGAAAAGGCTGGAAGCCCCCAGATGAAGGTGCCTGAAATGCTGCATGAAGTTAGATTTGAACTGAAGCACTCTGAATCTTATTGCCTCCATTTTATCACTAAATAGCAAAGAGTGCAGGTTTTTAATACAAGAAGAATCATCTGGACATCCCAAGTCTGTGTCCTTCTGCTATCTTACCTGCATGCAATCAGCTGGACACAGATAAGAGCTTTCTAAGTGGCATGCATTCCTTCACCTCAGAGCATCTCCTTTGTGTCTTTGCCGCAGCAATTCTGCATGAGGCTTTGCAAATCATTTTGCATGGAAAAAGAAAACAGATCTATTTAAAAAATATCCAGAGCCTGTATATATTCGTTACAGGAACCACGCAGCATCACCCTGGACTCCTATCTCTGCACATACACCTGCAACATCAAGTCCTTTAGAGCAAAGCTTGGAGCAGGTTTGGAAGGATTTGGAGGTATTTTCTAGCAGCTGATATTTCATAATACTGACTGCCCTTCACTGGTGCCTTATTAGTGTGATTAGAAGTGACAGGGTGCATTAGGGGTAGAGTTTTGACTGATGTAGCTTTTGCCAGCCGTTCATTCTTTCTCCGTGTACAGCTCTGCTTCATCTTGCCATCTAATAGAGCTGCAGCTCACCGGGTATCAGCAATGAAGAAACACCACAAAAGGAGGAAATGCGATGCCACAAAACCCTCTGTATTTTTGAATGCATTGCAGGTATGCAAACACCTGTGGTAATATATTAAAGGGTACATGGAAGAGAGAGTGTCCTTGTGCTTTGCTTTGCTGCTAAGTGATAAAAAGGCCAAAGAGATTGAGAGTTCTGTGGTTGTCTCTTTGTCCTTCCAAGATTTTCCCCCATATCTGACACAATTCAGATTTTCTCCAGCCCAGCTCTGATGGAGGGCTCCAGGGAAGATTGGCTGTTTAGAGGGATTAGGAATCTTAAAGAACCTGGACTATGGAAGTAAGAGTAACTGAATTTGTTTTCTTTACTTCTCTACATTGCCTACAGGGAAAATCCTCAGCTTCAACTCACATGACCCATTTCCCTGACATTGAGGTCAGTTTACTGATTTCATCACCCCTTTAAGATGAATGAAGAGTGAAAGGTACCTAGAAAGAAGGCATCTGCCTGTTCTCTAAATCCCTTTCCTACTGCACAGGTACTGTCTGCATCTCTGCTGAGCCCCTTTATATTGTTCTCAAAATCATCTTTGGAAGTGTTTAGGTTATTTATCTATTAGGATTTTCAGCTCGTGTATGTCTGTGTATATGTGTGTGTCTACATGGAGAAGGGGCTATTTTAAAAACACGCGTGACACACTTGGTTGATTCCCTGAAGGTGCACAAGCTGCAGGATCCCTCGAAGCTGGGGATGGAAAAGACCTTTTGTACCTGGCACCCATATCTGCCCAAAACCTTCCCCAAGCCATCACTGCTGTGCCCCAGCACTTGTTTTCTTAAAACATGGTGCATCATTTAAGGTATCGTGTGGGCTGTGTATACTCTGAAAGCAGAAGAGAGAATACAGACAGCATCTCATAGCAGATGTTTTCACAGTGCAAGACAGCTCAGTGACAGTGTCCATTCCTGTTTCTAAAAGAGCAGGAGTGGGAGGCTCTTATTGAAGGTTTTGTATTAGCTATAGCTTGAATGAGGCTGAGCAATGTTCTTTCAGCTAATTTCTGTGTCTGTTTTTGAAATACTTGTTTTCTGCTGGTTTAGGCTATGGGATTCTTTCTTTTTGTGGTACTGGGGCTTTTTTTCTTATTGTAGTGTAAGCAATTAGCTGTAGGAATGTACGATCCACCAAGGCTTTATTTTATAAAGTATGAATTATGCATATTGTGCCAAGAGTCTGTTTATCTTTTTGCTTCCAGAAAAGAGCCTAACTAAATTTATGAATCCTGATTTCACATTTAACATTGTGGTGTTTTGACCGTTTCTGGTTTTCGATCTTGGGGTTTTTTTCTGACGTGTAGTCTGCTTCCTGCACTAGCAAGCTGAGCTCAATCACACACAGTCCAGCAAGGACATCCTTTGGAACAACATAATGGCTGACAGCAATGAAGATCTTGGCACCGCTACTCGTAATGGACATAAAATGTAGGGAATAAAAAATAATCAGAGCATGTCTCCTGAAGCGAGTGATCACACCTCTGCAGGCAAGTATCAGATCCCCGAGGAGGTACCTCAAGGTCACTGGACAGAGACCCACTTCTCCCTTGGTCGCAGCTCATAGGAATCCAGCCCTGGCCAGAACTGGGATCATTAGCCCTGGTTTATGAATGAGAAGACAGAGGTAAACACAGTGGTGGTCATCCCTTGCCCCAGGGACAGGGACAAGCTGGGAATTTGTCTTGCTCTCTCCTGGCCCACGCCGTGGCTGCAGGCAGCCTGTGAGCTCCCTGCTTCCCAGGTATCCATCTCCTGCCACAAACCATCCAAACGGACAGAACTGCAGTGCAAAAGCCAGAGGAACTCCTCTGCAGGAGCCTGAGGCAGCTGCACATCACTGCTGAACCTCTGCCACATCCAGCACCTGACCCAGGGCCCCAGAGCGTCAGTCTGTCACTTCAGTCGTGAATTGCTAAACGCATTCTCCTGCTGCAGGCTCACAGTGTGCTCTGGCCGGGGGACTCTATTCCTCCAGCTCCACTGGGAAGGAGCAGGAAGAACACTTAGCTGGAATCGTGTTTATTAAGCAAATTAATAGGCTGGGAGAAAACTAGCCGCGCTGTGGGCACGCTTTCTTCTCTGCTCTTGCAGAAGCAGGGGCTGGAACCTGAAGCAAGAGCTGGGCAGGTGATGAGCGCCCGACGGTGCACCCCCCTCCGCTCTCCCAAACATCTTTCCTTTCTCTGCTGGTGAACAAGCTGCGGGAGAGCGACGGCTGGGACTGGCGCCTTCAGCTTCTGGCTCCCCCAGTACCGGTGTGACACCGATGTGGGTGCCCACGGGGCCCGACGGGGCTGAGGGAGCTTCGGGAAGGTGGAGGCGGACGGGGCCGTTGCCGAAGCAGTTGAGACAGCGGCGCCCGAGCGGCCGCTGCCCTCCAGGGGCTGGAGAAGGCGGGG
Organism: Loriculus beryllinus; assembly: GCA_039877255.1. Lineage (NCBI taxonomy): Eukaryota > Metazoa > Chordata > Aves > Psittaciformes > Psittacidae > Loriculus > Loriculus beryllinus. The sequence goes on from JBCJKH010019923.1 coordinate 9,137, forward strand.
AAGAGGTTCCGTAGGTCAGGGATGCTCCCGGTGCGAACAGCCACTGGGGAGCACGAACACACACGTTCACCCCCGGGGGCTCCGTAAAGGGAGAGGAAACGGCGGATCTGCGGCAAAAAACCCTCCCTAAAGTATCCCAGCTTCGCCGCGGGCAGATGGGAGCCGTCCAGCAGCGGGGAAGGACCGTGCGAGGCAGCCGCCGAGAAGGGAACCCGGAGGGGGGAGCTCCGGGGCTGGGGAGCCCGGGAGATGGCCGGGGTTGGGGGCATAAGCCGGGGCGGGGGGGAAAAGGGTGCGTATGCAATGCGCAGCTCCGCGCTCAGGTATCCGCGGCCCCTCCATTGAGGACCCCGGCTATGGGGGTAAAGCGGGGAGTGTTCTGACCCTCTGTGCTGCGGGCTCCCTGCCGGGACACACACACACATACACACACACACAACACCCCGCTTTCCGCCCCGCGGGCTCGGCGTGGAAGTTACACGGAAACTCTGCCGGGGCCGCCGGGCAGCAACTCCCTTTGTACAGCACTGGAGGAGCAGAGGAGACAACCCGGACAGGTTGCTGGAGTCTCGTTAAGGATACAAGATATGTGTATGTTTAAATAATTTTTAGAGGAAGAGGGATGTAACTAATTAGCATCCCCATGCTCTCTTTTAATTGCTGCCAAATAGGAAAAATGTTGGATGTGTCAGAAGCTCGGCAGTGGCACTGGCTCCCTCCTGAGAGCGTGCTCACACCTCCGGGGCTTTGTGGGCCCCCATGGGAACCTGCGTCCTCTTAAAAAGAGGGGTGTGAAGCGAACTGAGGCCCCAGGAAGCAAGAAACCTCCTTTTATGGGAAACAGGGGATGTCCCCGAAGTGAAGGCACCATTTTTATGTGTTTATTTATTTAATAAGTCAATAAAGCTGCCACCTGCCAGGAGATCCTCCCCGACTGCTCGGTTCTTGGAGAGCCCTGACCTGTGGTCCCTGAGGGAGCACCCAGGGAAGCGCCGGGTCCCTGCCACAGGCCAGGCTGCCGGTGCCTTTCAGGTCCCTGGAAAATAAGGGCTCCACGGGGAGGCGGGGGGGGGGCACGGCCGCCTGCGAGCTTTGCCATGGTCCCGGTCAGCCCGTTGCTCCGCTGGCTTGCGCGTAAACGGGGAGAGGGGAGGCGGAAGCCGCTCTTCGGCGAGAGAGCGGCTCCAAAGGCTCTAATGCCAACCCCCCGTTCCCCTGCAGGACACGACACTGAGCTGCCCCGGTGACGGCCGTTTATTTCATCAGCGCATCCCTCGGGAGCACCCGTGGCAGGAGCCGCGCTCGGCCCTGGGGCGGCATCACCTGCGCGGAGGGGTCGGGCTCGGAGGATGCTGCTCCCGGCCAGGCAACGCCGCGGGAGGCGGCTGGCAGAGCCAGGGCCTGCCCGTGCCCTGCTGTCTGCTCGATGCGGAGCCCCGAGCCCTGCGCCGATCCCCTGCAGCTGCCGCTACTGCGAGCGGAGACCGAGGAGCAAGTGGATGCACGGGAAAGTTTGACTCAAACTTGCCGTGTTTAGCGTCTCCTCTGTTTTCTCGGATTGTTTTCTAGGAAGCCAAGTGCTTGTTTTGGTCGCCTTTTTTAGATAATTTCTTATAAATCCCTCATTCTCTTCCACGCATTTATTTATAAATATTATTTACATATACACAGCAAATAATAAGAAAGTGGATTCATCTCCATGATTCTGGCTACCAAAGGAAGAAAACCGAAGGTGTTCAGACCTTGACAATTCTAAAGAGTGAGAAAATCACGGTCCCCTCTTTGGGTGACATTTCTGAGCAGAAAGAAAACTTGATTTCTGAGGCTCTGATAAAAATAACCAGCGTTGCTACAACGCAGGGACTCTTCGGGAGGAAGAGGAGCTGATCTCAAATCTGGGAAGCTCGACGGTTCCCTTCCTCGTTGCTTTCTAAATCCATCTTGTCCCTTTAATACAAATGAACTTTAAGCTCCCCCTGTCTTTTATTATTTAGATTCCCAGTCTTAATGACGCCAGGAGCAGCGCAAGCACACTCGCTAATAATCATCACGAACTGCATTTCAAAGAAACATCCCTGGAAGAAAAACACCATCGTTGGGGGGGAAAAAAATAAATAGAGACTCCGCCAAAAATGACAATGCGGAGTCCCTGATGATGATGGTGGGCTTAATGCAGCTGCTGCAAATCAGCACCTGCGTGCTAGATAAGGCGGATAACACCTCCAACAGCTGCCCCAGTACCCCCGTCCTCCTCGGGGTTAGTTTTAGAGCAGTCATTTAGTTGTATGTAGGGGTTTGGGTTTTGGTTTTCGTTTGTTTTGTTTTGTTTTTGGGTTTTTTTTTGTTTGTTTGTTTGGTTTTTTTTTTTTTTTTGCTTTAATTATTATTCCTGTGTGTGTTTTTTTTTTTTTTAAATTATTGTTATTTTTCTACTGTATTTTTTTTAGTTTCCTGATCTTTAGGGAAAAAAGAGGAAGTGTGAACAGGTTTAAACCCCAAGACATGGGTCTATCTGCGGCCTTTAATAACAGCTCTGGGGCGACTGGTCCCGGCGCTGATAGCCCAGGTCTTCGCGGCCAGCCCCGTCCCCGGGTCAGCTTTTGTCCCTGCCATAAAAAACCAACCACTTGCTCCTCTCATGTAAATGAGCAGCGATCCGGATGCACCTTAAAACACTGGGAGAAGTCGAAAACGATGTTCATTTTGTCTGACACCATAACTGCATAGATCAAATGGCTGCAGAAAGGTAGCAATTTGACAGGGAAGTATTTTCAAAGCTTAAATGAAAGTGAGCTCCCGGCGTCCGAAAATGTCTGTCTCACCTCCCACCTGCTTCCCCAGCCCCGAGTGAGAGCAAAAAGATTAAACAGGCATCATTTTCGTTAGGACAAACATAAAAATAATAAAGATGCGAGGAACCGGTGGCACCATTCGCGCAGCCCCGAATCGAGGACGCTGAATCAGTGCTGCTTTACCTACCAGGGATCCAGCACAACTGCAATAATCTTGTCGGATAATTAAGTAAATTATACCTTAAACATCGGTAGCTTACAAGTTGTAATCAGTAATTCAAACTCTTGGCAATTATGCAGATTGGGCTCAGGCTGCGCTCGGACTTTTTCGCTTTTGCAAGGAGGACTTTCGGGGGTGTTATTTCGCGCATAAGCCGCAGGGGGGGCTGAAAGGGGGGGGCTCGGGCGCTGCACCTCCCCACGCCGACCTCTGCAAAATCCTTCCATGCATGGAGGTGGAAATACCCTGCCCCCCCCCCCAACTAATCCAACACGCGGAGGACTTTGAGGGGCAGCTTCTTTACAGTGGGGTTTTAGGGGGTGTCCACGCGTGACCCTTTCTTCGCGGGTCGGGGCTGAGCAAGAAGCGCTCCGGGGACACTGAGGGGTGTCCGGTTCCGACTCCGCTCTGCCTCCTCACTCCTCCGCGGGAGCGGAGAGCAACGCGGAAGGAGTGGCTTGAGGCTGCGCGCTCTCTCCTGAATGGCTGGCGGCTGCGGCTGCCGAGCCATCCCTGGGGAGGAGTTATGATAATCCTATTGCCATTAAGGGCGTCTGGGCAGGGAAAAAAAAACCCGAGTGACCATAAGCGCGGAGGTTTAGTCCGTCATCTGCCTTCATGCCTGCCAACTGAGCTCCGTCTGGGGGGCAGCTCCTCTTCCCCAGCGCCGACGTGGATTTACCGCTCGTGGGGGGGGGCTGAGCTCTCGTCTGTTTTCGGCACTACACACCTGGTTTGGACGCTGGACGCCATGTTGTGGAAGCTAGCAGATAATGTCAAGTATGAAGAGGACTGCGAGGTGAGAACCGTGGGGAGGGGAGGCACTAAGGAGGGGGGTCCGGCCTGGGGCAGCGCGGAGCTCCGTCGGCCCCTCACCCTCCATCCCCTTCTGTCCCGGCTATCCTGCCGTCGAGCCGAGCGGGATTTGACCGTTCCCGAGGGATCCCGGTTTGCGTTTCCATGTTTTCTTTCGGAGAGGCAAATTCTACTTTTGCAATTTTTGAACTCTGAAACAGAACCGGGTGAAATCCGCGCCTGGCAGAAGGGAGCTCCCCTCCCGCATCCCGCACCTCGCCCTACGGAGCTGCTCCTTCCGGGCACGGGGTGTCCCCCTTTGAGCGGTCTGGGAGCACAAGAGGGTCAGGAGGCAGCGGCAGGGATACCGGTGCCGGTAGACCCCAAGCGTGCTAGCAGAACGCGGAACCAAGACCCCCAAAATCCTCAGCCCGCCGGCCCGGTCCGGATGGGTGAGTGCGGAGCAGCCGGCCCGCAGGTAGCTGCTGTGGCGGGGCTGAGCCCTGCGCCGTTCTTCCTTCCCACTTTCCCCTCCGCGGGAGCGTTTCCTACCCCAGTGAGGCGCTCCCCGCCCGGGTTTTGATCTCTTCGAAAGCGGCCGTGCTCCTGGTCCGCCTGCTCGGCTCCTATAGATTAGCTGCAGTCCGCGCTTCACGCTCCATTGGGACCCCATTCACCTCTTGTTAACTAGCCCTGTTATTTTAATGACCGTGAAGCCAGAAGCTGCTAAATCCCTGGATCAGTTCAATGTAGACATTTCAGCTCTCGACTGCTGAGCTTGGAATCGGGGGAGAAGCGGAGACGGGACGACTGGAAGGGGACACTGCCTTCCCCTCCCGCTGCCCTGCCCGAGCGCTTCCCGGGGCCTCGGGTGAGCGGGGAGGGGACACGGTCCTGGGGCCTTCTCCCCAAGGGCAGCGGTTCCGCAGCTCCCGGCCCCGGAGTCTCCTCCCCAGCCGGGTCAGACCGGAGGAAATCGGGCTGCGTCTCTGTTTTGAATTTGTCTTATTTTAATGATCCTCCCAATGACTTGCACAAGCGCGAGGGTTAGTCTGTTGTAGTCGCGGTGAGGATAGCACACAAAACTGGTTTGTAATCTCTTCCTGGGACTGGGGCTGACTTATTTTGCCAAGTGTCTTCAAAAATGGCTCCTGGGCAGGAGCCGGGCTGCTCTTCGTTCCTCTCCTCTCTTTACCCTGGACCGACAAGTGCCTCCCCCGAATCCGGTCCGCTGCCCGTCAGCCCCCCGCTGACGGCCAGCTTCCCTCTCTCCCACCCCTCTGTGCTTTCCAGGATCGGCACGATGGGAGCAGCAACGGGAACCCGCGGCTCCCGCACCTCTCTGCGGTCAGCCAACACCTTTACAGCCCGGCTCCGCCGCTCTCCCACTCGGGCGCCTCAGACTTCCAGCCCCCTTACTTCCCCCCGCCGTACCAGCCGCTGCCTTACTCCCAGTCCAGCGACCCCTACTCCCACCTCGGGGACCCCTTCTCCATCAACCCGCTGCACCAGCCGCCGCCGCCGCCCCCCAGCCAGCAGCAGAGCGCCTGGCCCAGCCGACAGAGCCAGGACCCTCCCGGCCTCGCCCCCCACGGCCGCCCCGGCCTCGTCCCGCACCTCTCGGCGCTGGAGAGCGGCTCCGCCGGCGCCCGCAGGGAAACGTACCGCCGGTCCGAGCTGCTCCTGCCCCACGGGCACGGGCTGGATGCCTCCGCGCTGGCCGATAACCTGGGCCTGCACGACATGGCTCACCAGATGGAGGAGGTGCAGGTAAGGGTTCTCTATCCCCCTTCACCCCGCGGGACGGGCGCTGCAGGGATGCCCGGACGTCCTGCGGCGGAGCCGGGCACCGTCCTCTTCTGCACCTTCACCTCCTTATCCCTGTCCTTGGAGCGAAACCCGCCTTTTCCCCTCGTCTGCTCTGCAAACGGGGACGCGTGGTATTGGGGGTGTCCCCCGAAAGCCCCCGTCTCCTTTCCTCTCAGCTGTTCAAGGTGCGAAACTTTCTCCCCTTTCTCTTTCCAGAACGTGGAAGATCAACACTTACTAATGCATGACCAGACAGTCATTAGAAAAGGTCAGTAAGGTGGCACTGCAGTTTACTTTCCCTTGTCAATAGTTAAAAAGTTTAATGACGCACCGGTGAATTGACGCCTTATTATCTTTCAAAAGACAAATCCTTTCGGATCGGGAGGGAGGAGAAGTTCTTATTGCGCTCTCGCAGTCGCTGGATTTTTCTGTCTAACGCCATCCGAGGGAAGCGCCGGTGGGGACAAACCCTTGCCAGGGGGTCCCCGATCTTCCCCCCCCGGAATAGCCCCTGCCCTTGTGTGTGGCCTTAATCGAAACCAGGACCTTGGATCAAATGTAATGCTACCCTGGAGTTCGCGTGTAAAGGGACGCGGGGCTGACTTTTGAGTCGTTTTGGTTTTGGCTGGGCTTTTTTTTTTTTTTTTTTTTTGTTGCAGCACTCAAAGACGTCTTTTTTTGTTTTCCTTTTGTTATCTTTTTCCTTCAACTTCTTCACAAGACTGAAGAAGGCAACGAGATCGCTGGCATAAGCCTGTTCGGCTTTACCTTATCGAAATTGCTTTGTAGCTGACGTTTTGAGGAAGGAGAAAGAAGCATTGACTCCATTTACAGCCATTTAGAGGTTTTTTAGTTTTTTCCTTTTTCTCTTTTTTTTTTTCTTCCCTGCTTTTGGTTTTAAACAAATTTGTGCTTTTTTTTTAAAAAAAAAAAAATAAAATCGGTGGAAGTTTCCTGTGAAGACTTCAAACAAAAACCTGGCTGAGGAAAAGCAGAAGTGTTTGTCAGAGCGCTGATTGCTGCCTTTAGCTCATGGGAGAATAATTTCGTTGTCAGATGCACCACTGAAAAATCTTTCCCCCTCCGGGGAGCAGGGCTAGCCTCGGCTCTTTAACCCTTTCTGTTCGGTGCTGCCGCCAGGTTAACGGGTGAATACACCCGGGATGGAAACGCTGGATGTATGGCTCATGTCTTGCCAAGCCTTTTTGGTGTCTGTTTGCTTAAGGGCTGAAGCCGTTAAGGAGCAACGTTTTACTTTCAGTTCTCCTCTGGGCTCCATCCCTCTCTCCGCCGTGATGTCTGTTACGAATTTGTTTGGATTTAATTCCAAAGGCAGTTTCTTACATCCGCGTGAGCCTGGTGGAAGGTGAAGCTCAGCAGGAGCTGGGAGGCTTCTCCCTGCTCCGGCTCAGAAGGGTTTTTGGCAGCACTGAAGGATGCTGATTTGGAGTCTGTAGTTGAATCGAGCTTTCTATGAGCATGGATTTGCTAACTTGCAGCGTGCTGCTCCAGAGACGTGGGGGTTTGTGCGTTTTTTAAACGTGTTCTTAGCTGTGTTCAGCGGCTCCTTGCAATTTAGTGTGGCAAAATACAGTTGCTCAAGGATTAGTTGTGGGGACCTTTTGGCTGCAGCCGAGCCCTGTGTTGCAGATAAATGCCGGGGATTGGGGGGCAGTAGTGTGAGCATTTAGCACAAAACCAAATCTCTCTCCTGATCTTTTTTTTTTTTGTAGACAGGAAATTCACTTTCCTCTTCCTATTTCTCCCTTTTATAAAATACCTGTTTTCCCCTCCTCGTCCCACAGGTCCCATTTCTTTAACGAAAAACAGTGCTCTGAGTCTTCCCTGCCAAAAGGATGGACTAATTGGAGTGGTCATAAACCCCAACGAAGTATTTTGTTCGGTTCCGGGCAGGCTTTCCCTCCTGAGCTCCACGTCGAAATACAAAGTGACAGTAGCAGAGGTGCAGAGGCGGCTCTCACCCCCCGAGTGCCTCAATGCCTCTTTGCTGGGAGGAGTACTCCGCAGGTAGGTAGGCTCCCACTCCCCTTTCAGCCATCCCCATCCTGTCTATTGTCTGTGATTTTCGTTGTGCTTGTGCGAGCAGCCGGATTAGCATAACGAGGAGCTCAGAAAGCCTTGTAGTGAATTTCTGATTTTTAAGAAGCCCAGCAACACTGAATCCTAATGGGCTTTGGAAATAAAACTTCTTTGCACTTCTGCTACTTCTCGAGAAGTGCTATTAACAGCTCTGACAGCAATTCTTGTTCTCTGTTTGAAGTTGAATTTTTGTCTCAAAACTGGCTCATGGAGCTTTCTTATTCCTGTGACAAGCTCATTCCCCATGGAATGATTTTTGGATTAAATCTCCTGGTCTTGATTAATCATTACAAGGACACTTTGTATGTCCTTTTTTGCATACACTTAATTTGGCTTGTAATCGTTCTACAGCTGTTTGCTTTGATGATGCAGTTAGAAGCATTTTGATTTTGACCTCTGCTATATTTCATCCTGGCTGGTTTGTCGTAGGGCATCTAAAAACTAGGTCACTTGAAAAGAGCATGGTCTTTATTCCCTCCTAAGTAGAACCCTATTCAATGTAAGGATTTTTTTTTTTCTCTCTCTAATTACAGAGCTAAATCTAAAAACGGTGGCAGATCTTTAAGGGAAAAACTGGATAAAATTGGCTTGAATCTTCCTGCTGGTAGAAGGAAAGCTGCAAACGTGACATTATTGACATCTTTGGTGGAAGGTCAGTCTTGAATGTGTCTTAAAAATAAACTTTTCCCCTTGTGTACAGCTTTTATCCTCTCGGCAAAGCATGGAAAGGCTAGAAAGTCGATGAACATAATAAATAGAGAGGGTTTTGTTTGTTTTAAAGTTAGTACGATGGGGAGTCTGCAGCAACTAACAGCTGGTGTTGCCTTTGAGAGGTTCCTCTCTTCCTTTCTCCTTTCAAACTTGGTTGCTACACCCTTGGCCTCAGAGCCCTACCTCCACAAACCCAGCTGATGCTCCTCTTCCTCGTGGCTGCATCACAGGGATGCTGGCAGGGATGCAGTAACTCCTACATGCCAAGACATTCAAAATGCATCTTTGCCCAGTCTGTGTTTCTTGGGGGGGGGAAGGGGGGTGGTGTAGGTTGTTACAGGTTTTGTGGGCAGGGACAGGCAAAAGGGGTGAAACTCATCACATTAGTGGGTTTAGTTTCTGAGGAACTGTAAAAGTCTGGGCTGCTGACTCTAGCACCCGTCAGTACCTCAGAGGTGTCCTCAGCAGCTTTTCCAATAAACAAGCATATAAAGTGAGATTTATAGCTTCTGACTTCCTGATAAGAAACTGGAGCCCCTTTAATCTGTAACATGTTATATGAACTCTCTATCAGCTAAGCTGACTTGAAGGCTGTATATGTATGTGTGTGGTTGTTTTGTGTTTCTGTTTAAAGCAGCTTCTGGTAATGGTACAATTTAATAGGAATGGAAGCAGCAATTGAAAAGTTGAATAATGATCTAATACCTTACTGCTATTTCACTTCTACTTTGCCTAAGATAATATAGTAGCTTCCATTCAAAAACTTTGGAAGTTGGGTTTAAGAGAGCTTATGTGTGTGCATGTGTACACACATACCTTACAGGAAATGCACTGGTCATGCCAATCTATTCTTTTAAGCCTGATCACATTGCCTTGATGGGAAAAAAAAAAATAAAAGTGCTTTACTTATACCAGTTTCAATTAATTTTCTATATGAAAATGCTTATCAGTGCTTAGAAAAGACTCTAAACTGGTAAATCTTTTATTATGTAAATAGAATATAGTTGTCAGGTTTTTTAAATCTTGGTAGACAGTGATCTAATGTGACTTCTAGTCTGCTGCACAGTTGATCTGGAGAGAGGTGGGAGTTTTTCTTTCTAGTTATAGAGGCAAGCGAATGATTTGTTGTTGTTGTAGTAGTAGTGGTCACCATATAGATATTCTTGATGCAAATTCACAAAGAAAGATTGATTTATCAATTAGAAAATGGTAAGGAGTGGTGTGGTGGTAACAGCAGTGTCCCTTTCTAAAGCAAGAGTATACCTCAAAAATTCGCAGCACTTCCCTTCTTAACTCCCTTGTTCTCCTTATAATAAATAGATGCTGCTAAACTTAATAAGTATTCCTTCTTGCCCACACCAGGTGAAGCTGTACATCTTGCTCGTGACTTTGGTTATGTATGTGAGACAGAGTTTCCTTCCAAAGCAGTGGCCGAATATCTAACTAGACCACACATGGGCCGTAATGAAATGGCAAACAGGAAGAACATGCTTCTTGCTGCAAAGTAAGTGTGGGGCTTGGACTTTTCTTCTTTTTAAAGATGCTTTTGTATGACCATGAGTACCTATGACTGGGGGAATATAGTACGTTTTCATGTGTAACTTTAATCTGGGAACATTTTTTATTTGGTTTTGGTTTGAATTCAACTATGACAATGATAATTGTGAATGATAATTGAATGATAACTCTAAAGCAGTTTGGACTAGTTCTGTCTTTTCATTTATTTTAACAGTAGCAAAAACTTAAGGAAAAAGTCCTATACAAGAAAAAAGTCGTATATACTTAAGGAAAAAGTCTTTAGCTATATCTCTAACGAAAAAGTCTTTAGCTATATCTCTGAGGAAAAACTGTCCCTAAGTGTCCCAGGGTGGAGGGCCAGGAGAGAGGTGCGGCCTGGAAAAGTGAGGCAGTGTCAGGACTGGGAACAGGAGCTGGTTCACCCCCTCTCTGCATATATGCAGCCCAGAGGGGCACCTCCACGGAGAGTTACTGGTGGGCATGCTGGATGCAAGGGAAGCTCAGGACCTATGTTCTTGCAACTGCTTCTGGCAGTATCAGCACACAGGTTTCTGCCATTGGGCACTTAAGAGTCAAGAGTTGTGGGTAATCCCTTTTTTGGGAAGTTTGGCTGAAGTTCTTTATAGTTCAATGAAAGCCAACCTTTGGTAGATGTGAAATGTCATTGTGCTTAACTAAATTCCTTCTACAAGCCTTGATGAAGAGGAAAGGCTAAGGGAGAGAAGATCTGTTACGGCTGTTCTGTGGACACTTGTAACTGTAAATAAACCATGTACTGGACAGGTCTTTGGTAGGAAATATCTGTGTTGAATTATGCTTGTCTTAAACCAGTGGCTGGAGTGCTTGCTGCTTTCCCAGGCTGAGGTTTAACAAAGCCTTGAGTTCACAATCCTTTTGGTCTGAGATGCAATTCCTTGCTTTTGAAAGCACCCTTGCTCTGCAAGAGGATTGAGAAAAGCCTGTCTAAACTGTTGAATTTCCCTGACTTTGGGCTTAAATAAGGCATGAAAAACACACTCCTGTTGTTGAATTAATCCAGCCTTCCTGAAAGAAACCTTCTTTTACAAGATATATTCTATGTAAAGGAATATTTATCAGAAATGCAGTTATATAGCATCTCTTTCCTATAGCCTGAACATTTTGCTTTTTTACTGAGCCCTGCTCCTTCTGCTCCCAGTATTTTCGCTATTGGTTTTGCTATTGGCATTAATAACAAGAGTTTTTGGAAGACGTTTGTGAGTGACAAATTCTGATAAAGCGATTCTGTTAAGATTGCTCAGCTCCTGTGAAATCTCGTCAAGGGGACAGATTTTCAAGCAGCAAACAACATATGCTTGAGCATTATTAACCATTCATGTTTTGCCAGGCATATGTGTTAGTGTTTGTGGGATCAGGGCCCAGGTCTCTTAAAGAGGGCGTATATGTGTAATGTGCATAACTGTCTTGAGCATTCTATTGAGCTGCTTTAGTCTTTCTAACTCATTTAACTGCAGCTGTGGATGTTCTCATAGAAACTAGTCCTAAATTCCCACTCCCTCCTTGAAATCTAGAGCAAATGACACAGAGCCAGACAGACACCAGAGGTGGAGAGATTATTTTGTGGGGTCTGTGTGGGTTTACTGACATAAATATAACAGCAGGTTCATCAGGAACTGGTGCTAATAAATAGGCTTTAATTTTAGACACTGCTGCTGATGGAGTAATGAATTTCTGAAACCTCTTCAATTCCACAGAACTGTCAAATACTTGATAAGGCTTTTCTGTTGGTTTTCTTTATTTATTTGCTTTTGCATAAATTCTCACTGTGATGTAAAGTGCGATCACTTTGTGTCTTGCAGGCAGATCTGTAAGGAATTCACAGACCTCCTCACTCAGGACAGAACTCCTCTTGGAAACACGAGACCTAGTCCCATCTTGGACCCTGGCATCCAGGGCTGTTTGACTCATTTTAGCCTGATCACGCATGGCTTTGGGAGCGCTGCCATCTGTGCTGCCATGACATCCGTTCAGAACTACCTAAATGAAGCATTAAAAATAGCAGACAAAACATACATGAACGCTGGCGACCAGAGCCCTGCAGAAACCAACAAAACCATTGATAAAATGGATAAGCACAGGAAGTAAAAGGAGGCAAAACCAGACTTTAAACTCTTCCTCCTAAGCACAGACTGGGATCTTCTTGCCAGGGGGAACGTAGAAATTTGTTTTTTTTGGTGTTCTTTTCTTTTCTTTTTTTTTTTTTTTTTTTTCTTCTTAAAGAAAAGAGGGAAAAAGGGTGGAAAAAAAAATCATCTTATTCAGGATCATCACTCCTCCTGGATCCATGAGACAAGTCTTTCTAAAAGCTGCAGTATCCCTTACCTGTGGAAGCAATTACCAGAAGATAAGTACTTGGTACAAGCATCTTGAAATCCTTTGCTGTAAAAGTGGTGCTATAAAGGGGGTTTGATGAAAATATACAAAGAGATATATTTAGATTTCTTTTCCACATCTAAGTGTCTAGTGGTGACCAGCTTCATGTATAGTTTTTAAGATGCAGATTTTAGATGGAAGCCTATTTGTTATCTGATACAATTTCAGGGTTTTATTCTCTCTAAATACAACAGTAACAATAAAGCAGTATTAAACAATGATATATAGATTTATGTACATTAAAATTTTTTATAAACACCTGAAAATAGTAAGATTATTCTGTGGGGGTTTTTGTTTTGTTTATTTTTTGTGGGTTTTCCTCTTTATTTTCACATTACCATAGGTAGGAGAGTACTAAAATCCTGCTCAACTTAAAAGTTATCTGATGGCATTTGACATGCTGATTTTTTTAATGGGAATATTCAGGCTTCATTGCTGCAGTAATTTTGGCTGCAGTGAATCTTATCTTGATTTTATTGTTTTTTAAAAGAGGATTAGTTCAGAATGAAACTGCTTTTAGGAAGTTCTGTGTCTGAGGATATTGCAGCTTTATTGACATATTTATGTTGTTTTTAAATTGGGGCGAGCTTGAAAGAATAGGCACATAACTCTTTTTTGAATATGTTCTTTTTTTGCCTATTAAGGCCAAAAAACTATTTCCAGGGAGGCTTTATGTGTATTAAGGGGAGCAGTGTGTTGAATGTAAATATTTATTTATGTGTAATTTAATCGGATTTGTAAATAATGGTGAACTTTTTAATACTTTTTTTGTTTTTATAAATGGGTTTCAAATGTTAATTTTGGTAAGTATTTCAAAGGTAATGGGTAAGCTAAACATATCTTTAGGTTTATGCACAGGTATGTTATACAGGGTATTTAAGACTTTTTAATATCTCAATTCTTGCCACTGAAGATTAGATTTAATCTGAGGTGTATGCTCACAAAGCAAGAATTTTGTGCATCATTCACCAGGTAACCGACTAGACATGCAAAATGAGTGTGTGAGTTAGTGTGTATGTGGATAATGGAGGTTCTGAACTCTCTTTACATATTTGTAAATGTTCCCAATATAATTCTGATGTATATGATAACCATATAATAAAAGTATTCTGGATAGAAGCATGGAATGTTTTGTTAACTGAAACTAGTTTTCTTTTCTTTCTATACTTTGGGAATGTGGGGCGAGCAGCACTAGAGGACATGATGTATTGAATCATAATTGCAGCACTTTGTTCAGATTAACAGAACAGAAATATGAAGCTGTTTGCCAGTAAAACTTGATGGTTTCAATTAAACATGTATCTCCACGAATCTTTTTTCTTAAGATGTCACTATCATGCAGGCTGCCTATTTAAACAAGCAGCTTAAACACAAACTGCAAGATTGATCTCGCCAGCTTTGTTTTCTGATGAATCTGACTTTATTGTCTCCTATGACAAATATTTGTAAAGTCCTGGGGTGTGAGATCTGATGGGTCTCTCATCTGGTTTCAGCCCAATTTTGCTGATTTGAAGAAGTTTACAGCATTTTGTAGAAAGTTCCCAGTATGCTCTGTGTGGTAGTGAGGAGGCAGGATTTGAGGCTTTTGGTAGCATTTAGTGCCTTGGATGTAAAATAGCCAAACAAATCGTCCTAAGGGAAAAGGTGGGTTGCTTCTTTTATTCTAGTGCTTTCTGAAAAAGCAAGACCGTGAACCCGGGCTCCAGCTTGTTCTTGGCATTTGAGTACCAGGTCTGTCGGGTGTGTAGTTAGGGCAAACATTAGGAATGGTGATGATGGACAATAACTGTGAATAAGAACTGGGTTCAGGTTGTGGCAGTGCGTTTATTTTGCAGACGTGGAGAAGAGGCAGTATGTGCGATTTCTTGGTTTATAAATTCTTTTTATGTTCTTTTTTCCTTGAAAGGATAAAGGCAAACCACTGAAAGCACGCAGGGGGAAGAAAGGGAAGCTCAAAGAAACGAATGAATAGATCGGTGGTGAGCAGGGAGAAAACTAGGCTTTTTTGAGCTGCAATCCAGTCTCCTTCTCTCCTAAAGACGTGTGAAATTCCAGTCTTTGCATTTGTTAGGCTCATTGTAGCATTTGAGAAATAAGCACTTTGGACCATCTGTAGACACAAGCCTAGCCAGGACATGTGATGTCTAGCAGAACTTCTAAAATATACGGATTACACCATTCTGTTGATATGGTTTTATTGATTATATATATATATTCTCTCTATATATGTAAATATATATATAGCATATATATACAGAAATATGCTAGGTATGGGAAGAGCTTGTTTAGAGAATGTGATGTTCTGTTTTTTGTTGGTGTTGTTTTCCTGTTTCTGCTGCTGTGCTGCTTATACAGCATATACAGTAAGATATTTTAGCTACCAGACAATGGAGTCTTGCTTTTTATTAACGCATAAAACCAGGCTCTGAAATAATTGCCCCTTGGGATAGGAAATAAGGATGTTTCCATTTATTCCTGCATGCATTCAAGCAAAGCCAGTCAATTGTCTAATGTACTGACTCAGGTTCTATTTTTATGTTTGGAACATTAGAAATGTTGAGTTTCCATTAACTTAATGCTTTTCCTCTACTGTATGTTTGAGATGGTACGTTATTTTGAGGCTCGACTACCTTGTAACCTGTGTCAGTAATATGAAACAAGAAATGTCTTCTGTTAATATGAAACATGCACAATGTGTTCTGCTCCATTCACTGAAGAGAACAGTAAAACTCTGACCTGAACTTGTCTGTCATCTGAAATTATTAATCTTAAAGAAAGTGTTGCTAGGTTAGTAACTTCATGGGAAATCTAAAATGCACGAAGCTATCAGAACACACAGCTCAAATTTTCATTCTTTTTACTGCTTTTACATAAGCTATTCCTGGGCTGGGTTCTAAAGTCAGACTCCTGAAGTTCCATGTTTAATTTCCTTTAAAAGTGGAATATCCACATGCCTGTCCAATCTTGTCCTTCGCCCTTCTCCCAGAAAAGTAATGTGTATGGTCTTTATATGATGGAAAATTATTTTAAGCTATTAGGATTTAAAAGTAGAAATTCTTCATTTGAAATGGGCCATTCTAGGTATTGCCTTTCTGCAAAGATGTTGTTTGATACATGCGCACAAAACAGCTGGATTCATGTCACTCAGTATAAAAATGGAAGAAGAAAATGTGTTGACCATCTCTTGCACGGCCCTCGGAGGATGCCAGGGTCTGCCCCTGGCACTGCTGGAACCATGACAGGCAGGAATGCTGCTTCCTTTCACCCATGGCAGCTAAGGGCATGGCCTTTGGAATCCTATCACCTGACAGGCAACCCCATGGATACAAATTATTAATGACAAAGCTGATGATTATTCAAGACCCTGGCTCATGCAACCATCTGACTTCACAACAGTGTTGCTTTCAGTTTAAAAATAGCTTTTTTTTCCCAGTGTTCGCAGCTTCAGAGAGAAAAAATGATGCAAAACTAGTAATATATAAGAAAACAAGGAAAAAGAACGAGCTTCTTAATAACTGATTTCAGTGAACTTCACCTTCGACTCTGTTTTTGCTTTGCTCTTTGCTCATTTCATTGTTATTTACAAACAGCTCTTCTCCCCCTGCCTCTTGGCTGCAGCCTGACTGGTATCTGTTCCTCTGCTCCCTCAGACTTTTGCAATACGAATAAACCCAGCAATGTGTCCTGAAATGGGTCAAACTCGCTGTGATAGTAGGCTGCTGTGCTTATTAGTTGTGTCCCTTCTCTGGTTTTTTTTTCCTCATATGAGAAATTTGGGTGTATCCTTGTAGTTATTTTGGCCTAACGGTGTGCAGCCTTGGCCCTGGCTATGGGCTTGGGGTGCCTTCTGGAGCAATGAGAGCTTTATTATTTATTACTAAGAAAAAAAGAAATAGCGTGCTGTTAAGATTTTGTCCCAAAACTGTTATTTCACTGAAAGAACATAGAATCATAGAATGGGTAGGGTTGGAAAAGGACCTTAAATTCAATGAGGTTAGAACATGAGGTTAGGTACAAAGATGCTTCTCTCTCACAAAAAGCAAGTTTTGAAGCATAATATTCTTCTGTTCCACCGACATTTGCAGATTCGAATGGGGAACCTAGGGCCTGTTTTGCTGAGTTCTTTGGGATTCTGTTGGGGTGATGACCCAGGCCTGGTGGTGGTGAGCCACAGGATGTATATGGAACCATCCAACTGAGAATGGTTTCAACCCCGGGCCACAGCCAGAGATAACCATGTTCTTCAAAATCTGTGTTTTCCAAACCCATTGTGGTCTGTCATAATGCTTCTACGGTGCCTGGCTGTTCCTGCCTGCTGCCTAACATCACATTATCCAAGTAGCTGCACGGATGACCAGCTCTGTCCAAATTAAACAGCACCTGCACTGAAACCGTATTTCTAACAAATTGTTATATTCTGTTGTGTATTATTTGCTGCCTTCTCCCTCTTTCATTTTCACTTTCTCCAGGTTATATAAGCTTTCCTGGTTTCAGATGCCATTTTGCATTCATCGGATATTCTCTCATGTCTTACAAGGATGTTCCAGCTGGTTTCCATGTGCCATTGTTGTGTAAGGGCTGGCTACAACTATTCCATTTTTCCTCTCTTTTGGCTGAACAGCCCTTTTTAACTGGTTCTTGTGAAGGCTTTGCTCACAGGCTACTACTGTTCCATATGTTCTCTGAATATTCCATTTAATCTACAGCTTTACCCATAATTTAAAACTGAAAGCATGTAACCATACAGTCACTTGCTCTCTCTGCCACAAAACCCAGACAGTTGTTCATGAATATAGCAGAAATTTCACTCTGAACCATGGACAAAATAACAGAAGTAATTTTTTAGGTGAGTTTTAGAGTTTATATTTCCAAGGTTAACCAGCATAAAACTAAGGGAAGAATAGTTTAAGAGGATCTGCAAGGTAGTGTTCTTCAGCTGATCACTGTAATTAAAAATCATTTCTAGTTAACTGAAAGAGTTCTTCAGTAACAACACAAAGTGGTCTAAAATGATGCCAGCTCCCCCGTTCTAAAACACGGATGCTAAAGCAGAGTTTGATTGCAGCTCTCTTACAGGACAGTGCCCATGTGGGAGCCGGGGCTTCATCCTGTTCTTCCCCTTTTGCACCACATCAGCTCCCTAGAGAAAGACAAAAAAAAATCCCAAACCACATGAACAGTGCAGATTTTGGGGCATATTGAGTGTAATGCATTCTTTTTTGCCTTTGTAAGGTAGTAAGATGCCCTTTAGGTTGTGTCAGGCTGTTGCACCTCTGCTTATTGCTGGAAGACCACAGACCTGAGGAAGCTAAAAGGGTTGAAGGAAAAGACCTGTAGCCATGTGGTGCAGCCTGTCAGGATGATACTGAAGCTGAGCTGAGTGCTGGACTTCGAGCTGGAGCAGCTGGGATGGAAGAACATGTGTTTTTGGCTCTGCAAGAGAAACAGTAATTAACCTCCAGGAGAGGGGTAGGGTGCGTACCTGGGACCAGTAATTTTCTTCAGCTCTTGCAGCAAAATTTACCTGAGCTCATTTGTCAAACTTTGAACCCTTAAATCTATAACTCTAATTAATTAAGAATCTCTAATTACCCCAAAATGGTGCTCTGTATTTAAGGCTAAGGTGTGGTGAAACCCAGAGAAAACACAAGAGAAGCTGGAGGATGTTAAGAGCTGGAGATGCCAGGAAACCAGTCAGAGATCTACAGGCATGTAGGTGCAAAGGAAGCTGGATGGCTCAATGTGTCAGGGAGACCCAGCAAAGCTCCTAAACTGCCAGAAGCCACTGTCCAGTATTTGGACATCTATCCTCATGTGTCCTAAAAAGCAGCGACCACCAAACCTCTTAGCAGAGGGTTCTTCAATCGGAGACCCAAAGCTGAGTAACCTTTGGCATTTAAGCCCAAATCTGGGTGTTTTCTATATTCAGAAGCACATTGGACAAGGCTCTGATTCTTTGTAACCTCAAATAAGAAACCCCAGTGGGGACAGTATTGGAAACATCAGTGCAGATGGATTCTGTCCCTCTCTTCATAAGATGAAAAAGCTCTTTCACAGTTGAAGTCTTGTTAAGTTAAAAATTTATAGCTTTTTACTAGGCTGTAACCAGTTAATGTGACTCAAAGATGCAATGTGAACAGGGGCATTACTTAGAGCTACCATTTTTGCCTTACTGCAGAGGTTCCTTTTTTCCAGACCTCACACACAAGTTCCTAGAAGCCACAGCTGAAGCACATTTAAGAATTAGTCTATGAGCTCATTTGATGAAGTGAGGGGGATCAGCTGGGGTTTGGGCTGATTGGCTTTAGCAGTGCAGCAGGCAGAGGTTTGAATCACTTCTTTCTGAGCAGTTTTCGGCTGTGGCTCCTTCCCTAGGACTTGCCAGCACTATCTCTTCAGCAAAGGTAAGGTTTCTTCTTCCTGATAAAGGCTGTACAGTGACTGCAGACAGGGTACATCTGCATGTGGATGAGGTCGTTGTGAAAATGTTAAAGGAGGAGAAAAATTATGCATGCTTCTATGTAAAGAGTAGGGTCACCCCTTAAGAGCTTCAAGTACTGTTTTCTAGTTCCAATGGTAAGGAATCTTTGTATTGTCTGGTAAATAAAAGCTTGTACTTAGTGGCTTTGTTTGGTGGAAGATAAAAAAGTTGATAAGATCCTGGTAAGGCTGCTGTGAGGAACTCCTATTAGCTTCCCTGTGGAGAGTGTTTCCAGGGATTCACTCCAGAAAAACTGCTAGAATGGGGGAAGGTTTCAAAGTCATCAGTGATCTTTGTTAAAGTTTGAAGTAAAAGTGATCTCTGCTTGGTACTCTTCAAGTCTTGCGTGACTGTGGTATTGAAAAGCAACAGAAGCATAGCTAAGATCAATCCTTTTTTCGTGTTTGCTGTGAGGTATTCAAGGCAGTGAATTGCATCAGAAAGGGAAAACGAGAATGAGTCGCTAGGTGCTAACTAAAAGGGTGAGAGAAATGTGTTAAATCAATTATAAGATTTCCTTTCCATTCGTTTTTCCCAGGTAACTCAAGACACGGAGGCTGGGGGGAAACTCTACTTTCTACTTTCCTCTATGATCAGGTGTTTGCATTGCCTCGAGTAGCAGCTGTCTGGGTTGGTCAGGGTTGATGTTCTCCTTTGCTGCTCTTTTGGAAACATCAGTGTTTTCATTCCCCTTGAAAGCGCTTTGCCCTTTCTTTGAGCCACCATGTGTGGCAACGCCGGATGCAGGGATGCTCTGAACCCCGTGCACATGGGGCCCTGGGAGCAGGGTGGGTCATGCCCGGCACCCGTGGGTGCTGACTCACAGCAATGGGGGCCACCTACTGAATCACTGCCCGGCTCTGGCAGCTCCTGGCTCGCTCCAGAGGTCTCACAGCCAGGGCAGCAGGCCCCAGCCTGTTGGGGCTGGGAGATCTAAGGAGATCACAGCTTGGGCCAGGGGTGATATGGCCGCAGGCCATCATCTTACATAAAACCCATACATTTGCATAATGTGTTTTACAAGATTAAAACTGAAGAAACTTTTTTTTTTCTTCTTCTTTTTTAAAGGGGAAAAAAATAGGTGAAAGAGCTCCACACAAATGGGATATCAGAAACCTGTGGTTCCTAAAATGATTGTGTCAGTAATTGGGTTTGAAATGATTTCACGTCAAATTTGCAACTCTGTCATTGTGTACTTGGGGAAAACAACCCAGAGGTGGGACCATAAACAGAAAGTGAGCATTGGACTGGTGATGGGGAAACTCATCCCTTTTGAAGGAGCTGTTTCTTCAAACCTGTTGGGTGCCACGCATAGGAGAAAACCCTCCTTCTGCAGCAGGGCTGTGGCGTAGAGAGGGTTGCCAAAGCTTGTCGAGTCACAAACCCAAGGCATTCTTACTTTGTTTAATTACAGTGGGTGGCTTGGATGCTAATGCAGAGGTCAGTAAATGGTGTATGATCTCCAGCAGCACCTTACTTGAAGATGTGGCCAGTGCTGGCTCACTCGGAGTGAGTGGTTTCATGCAAAGGCCACTGTATGGATCATTCTGCTGATGACTTGTTGCCCAGCTGTACGTGTCTCCTGCACTGGGCTTACTGCGGCCCATAGGAGCTAATCCAACACAAGTTTTTTAGTGGAAAAATATGCAGGGGTGAGGGGGGGGGGATAAAACCCAGGAAACTGCAAGTGTTGGACATCATCTCTGCTGTGATGCATTAGGAAATGCTGGTTGGTGCTTGTGAAAGTCTGATAAATATCCCAGAGTGTAGCTGTGGCCTTGGACATCCTTAGCTACAGCTGCTGCATCCAAAGAAAGTAGAACAGAGAAGTTTGCCACTTTGGAAAGGGTGGAAGGCAGGACATGTGACTCCTGGCTGGTTGTAAAGATGGACTTGGACATTCAATCATCTGCTTCCCTTAAAGTGTGAAACTTAGGGATATGGGGCTCCCAGCCTGTGGTAGGGCAGATGCTCAGCTCCCTCCCTGGAATGGTGTGGCCACGCTGGGCAGCAGAGCTGACTGGAAGTTGTTTTCAGCTGTTGCTTAAGGAGCTGGCTATGATTTTAATAGCTGGTTTAACTGAACCAACCAAACTGCTTCCAGCACAGCCCTGTCCTTGAGGGTGGTGAAGAGACTTGAATGAGAGGCAGTATTGGATTTCCTGAGCAGCTTTGTTTTAGCAGGATTTGGTTTACTAATCCCTCGCTCAACTACTCCCTGCAGGACTCCCAAAGCTGTGGTCTTTGGCTTTTCCCTTGGATTTGGCAATGGTGGCCGTGGCTATGCCGATGTACATGGGTGTATTCGTATCTCTATGCAGAGGGAAAGGCAGTGGTGGCTGCTTGCTCTGGATGCAGTAGATGTAAACTTGTGTCTTCTTGTTACAGTGAGCTATATCCAAAGTATCTATGGTCAGATTGAGCGCATATTTAGGGCCCCTAACTGTTAAAATAAATAGCGATGAAATACCCAAGCACTTTGCAGATCAAGAAGACAAAGGAGTAGCTGCTTGCCATAGAAGAGTTATGACCAGCGTGAATGGGCCCGCACTGTGGTCCTGAGATCAAAGTGCTGTGGACAGGAAATCTGTACTGTTAGCATGGATACTGTAAAGTGATTGTACAAGAAACAAGGCTTGTATCTGGTGGAAGAAAAAATCCAATTTTCTATCTATCTGTCTCTCTCTCTCTTCTCCCCTTTCACATCTCATGAAATAAGACTCAAATTACAAGGTGAGGGGGGAAATGGAGATATCTCCTGCCATGTACCAGGGTATTAACTTGGAAATAGGGAAAAAAAAAAAAATAAGCATATTGAACGAGAGGATTGCATGGAGGAGAAGCTCCATGTCTGTGCTAATACGGCTTGTTTAACTTGCAACACTCTGTATATATGTTTTTCTGCTTCTTTCCTCCCATTCTGCCCTAGGTTTTATTTGCCTGTCTTTTGGAGTATGTCCCTGTACAGACCCAGGATGGGCTTGTGTGACTGTACTGCTGTTAGCAGGATGATACGAGAAAAGCTGACTTTTCTTGTTGTTCCTACATGCACTTCCCTAAATATGGCCTGGATCAGTGTGTGTTTAGGGGTGTTAGCACACCTTCCACCCAGGTGGAAATGGTTACTATGTGATCCACTGCAGCTGGGATGTTGTGGAATGTCCTCTCTTGAGACTCTAATGAGCCACATTACAACAACAAGTCAATCAAGCCAGTCTGTGCTGTTGCTGCTGGGTGTGAGAGCTGATTCCTGGAGCTGGTGATTTGATGTCTAGCTGTTGAAAATCTCTTCTGTTGACTTTTGCGTACTTCATTGATTTCCGAGGCTTGAAAAGCCATCATATACAGGCATCTCTAGGACTGTGTCCCAAGTACTTTGTAGACAACAAAAGTTGTGGTTTCAAGCTTATAAAAAAGAAAAGTTTGAAGGAAAGAAGGTTCTTGTGTCTGAGGAGGAAACCTGAAAACTTATGGAGCCTGAACTGGGCAAGTAATGGAAAGTGCTAAACTTCTTTCTCTCCTCATCTTGTTTTAATTACTACAAAAGGTGAGTGTTCCTTCTGGCATGTGCTGGCTGACCTTTACATTACAAGGGAAAGGTGTCAAAGAATGTACACCTTCCTCAAAGATATGTACCTAACCCCCCCTGAGGCCCAGCCTCTTTCTCTCCCATCAGGGTTAATATCCAGAGCCACCAGACAGGTAGGAAATTGCATCCCTGAGGAGGGAAGAAGCTGATGGTAAAATGCACAACTGCTCTTCCAGGCTGTGCTGATGGCAGCCTGGCTGTTGTGGGGCTGTTCAAGGGCTTGCCGAGGGGAGACTTCCACAGTGTTTTCCGGCACAAGGAGCATGTGAGCATTTCTGGTGAGTCACTGCTGGGCTAGAACACTGCCTGGGTTGAACCATTTTGTAAGCGTCTGTAATACAGAGGTTATTCTTCCTGTTACTTTTCCTTAGAAGCACTAACTTATTGTGACAGTGATGTTGCTGGCTGCTGCTATTAATCCAGCCTTCCTGGAGATGCAAAAATTGTGCTGTATCTGGGGTGAGATGTGCAGTCAGATTAATCCCTGCTCTGTAGTGAGCTGTTCTGAGTCATGTCAAAATGCAGTAATGCTCGTGTTCAAGGGTTACAAACTGGGGAGGGATGTGACTGGGAGCTGCTTTTTGATTGCATTCCAGTGCTGGACCACATCACCTTACGACACAAGAGGGTCACTTGTCTTTGTACACCTCTGACTTTTCTATGCAGTCATGCATTTCTGATCCATGCTTCAACTTCCTGCCTCTTCAATGCAGCCCTTATGCAACCCTTAGCATCTCAGCAGTTTTACCACAGGACAGCTTCTCACCCTCAGAGATGTGTGCCGGGTAGAATGCTGCCTTTCTTGGGGTGCTTTGTGTTAAGGGATAGAAGGAAGCAGCTGGAAGCTTGTGCCTTGTTCTTGCTCTCCCATTAATGGTTGAACCAGGGCACTGTGCTCTCTGAACAGCATCCCTCCACGCTCTGTCCTTGGCTGAATGTTGTTCCCTGCCTTTGTTGGGAGAACACAGCCATATGTGCAGCAGGCAGGTGTCCTGCCTCCTCTCCTCGAAGCACCGGTGCAGTTTCTCATGTGCCATGACCGGGAGCTCATTAATGGCAGCCCCGCTTGGGATCTGCAGACCAGGGGTGTGGGCTGCCTGGCACACATTGCCCCATATGTGATTATTTACACGTGCTCCCCATCAAAACACATGTTCCTTCTGCACGAACTCCTCTTCCAGATCTCGGCATTGAGGGCGATCGGGATGGGTGTGTGTGTGGGGAGCTCTCTTGTTGCAAGCCTACATGGATATACAGCCATGTAGGTGCAATCTGGTCTTCAAAGCAAAGACTAGGGGCAAGTTCTGATAGGTTCAGCTATAATTTCCCTTCCAGTGTGAGATTTTCTCATTGGAGAGACTAAAGCTTCTTGTGTGGCTTCTCAAAGCCTGTATTGCACTTGCTGTATGGGGTGTCCATGACTGGGTGCTGGTGGTAGGGCTACTTGTGTGAGGAGAGCTGTGTAGTGGCCTCATGCTGGTTCCTTAATGGCCCCCCCTGCAGCCACAGCTGAGTCTGTCTCTGAAAACAGGTGTAAGAAAGGGCAAAATGCTGCTGGGAGTGAGGGAAAACAGTGAGAAACAGCCCTGCCATTGCCAAGCATGTGCTTAAGGCGCTGGAGCTGAGATCTCCTGTGGCTCAGGAAGGACGTGGACTGAAGCAAGGCACTTGGGCAGGAGCAGCTCTGCTCTGGAGCCAGGCTGAGAGCTGGGCTTGTTCAGCCTGGAGGAGAGAAGGCTCTGGGGAGACCTTAGAGCAGCTCCAGTGCCTAAAGGGGCTACAGGAAATCTGGCACAGGGTGCCCAGAGAAGCTGTGGCTGCCTCATTCCTGGAAGCCTTCAAGGCCAGCTTGGACAGGGCTTGGAGGAAGCTGCTCTAGTGGAAGGTGTCCCTGCCTGTGGCAGGGGATGGATGGATGATATTTAAGGTCCCTTCCAAACCAAATCATTCTAGGACTCTATGAAAAATATGAGGGGGAGGATTCCTGTTCCCCACGCTCTCCCTGCATCCTAGGGTGATGGGTAGGAGGTGAAGGAGTGAGATTGAGCCTGAAAAGAAGAGGTGAGTGAGGTGGCGTTTTAATTTTGCCTTTGTTTCTCACCATCCTAATCTATTTGGATTGGTAATACACTAAATTAGGTTTCCCCAAATCAAGTCTGGCTTTGCTCATGACAGTTACTGGTATGGGCTCTCCCTGGTTTTTATCTTGAACCATTAACTTTTTACCTTATTTGTCTCTTGTGGGGTGGGAGTGGATGAAACAGCAGCTGGGTGGCTGGCTGGCTGCAGTCCAGAGTTAACCCACCATACTTGCACACACTCTTTTCACCCAGGGTTTATGCTATAGCCTTGATTTTATTTTTTTAATTCTTTTTTTATTATTATTTTTTAAAATCACAAACTTTCTTTTCTGTTGTAAACCTGATCTGTGCAGACCACTAATACAGAAGGAGCTCACCAGATCACCCCCCACAAGTCAGTGGGAAGTATTGCAGCTGAAACAGGCTGGGTTTCAGGCTCTGGATTCCCTGGGCTATGAGGATTATGAAGGCTCATTGTAATCTCCTACAGCCTAGCTACAGATTTTCCTCAAATTTGTGAGCACCATACTTAGAAGCTTTAGCAATAGACAAAAGTCAGAGCTTAAAAATATAGATGTTAACTGGGACTTTGTGTGCTTGTGATGGCTCCATGTGCAACTGTAAAAAACTATGTACAGTGAATGCACACTGCACCCCCTGCTCTGCGTGCGCTTGTCTGAATAGTTGGATTCATTCTTAAGATGTGCATCAAACTCCTTCCTCTTTGCTTGGTTTTACTGTAACTGACAAAACTGCCTGACTCAAGCGGTTCTGAGAAGCATTTCAGAAATCTAATGCTTAAGATTTCACTGTGGATTTTTGACTTCAAAGTGATTTTCTTATGTCCTCAGAGCCTGGTTAAATCCTTAGTTATAATGACTGCACACTGAAGGGTGCTGTTACATAGAAATGTGTCCCATAATGGCTTCGTTGCTGTGGAAAATCCGATGTTATTTGGTCATTCCCTACGAGTTCCCTAAGCCATCAAGACATTTGCCTCAAGGCTATAAACACAAAGCTACAGGCAAAACCCTCTGGACATAATGAGTGGGCATTTATGCAGAACTAAAAACTGGAACAGCTGAGCAGTGGATCTATGAATAGCAAGCATGCCTCTAAGCACAAAAGACATCATTCTGGAATAAAGGGGTTTATAATGGTTCTGACATCTTGTATGTCAAGATCATGCTACCTTGTTGTAACTTTTTTTTTATGTTTATTTGTTTGAACCAGGTTCCTTAAGTAAGGTTTGAGTAATTAAAGGGTGTGAAGGAAACCCTATAGCTTCGGTAAGAACAAAAATTGGGCAACTGACACTTCTGGCAAGATCCATCATTTCGATCATGTTTGCTAGGGAACAAGCTTATTGCTCCTGTGCTGTTTGTATCCCCAGTTCCACCCTTCAGGATTTCTTATGGGTTTCTCTTGCATCAGCAGCTAAAAAGCTTTAACCTAATGTTAGTTGAGAAGTGTCTACTGATGGAAATGCAAAGGCTGGACTAAGCATACACTACAGGGTAAGGGAGTCGGGCAATACAAAGGAGGGTAATAAAATTCAGAGTGATTTGGATCAACAGGGAGCTGGAGGAGCTTAATGTTGGGAAATGTACTGCAGCAAGGTTACAAGCCTTTGCGAGTCATCTATAGGCACTTCTAACTACATGGCAAGAACGAGATGGAAAAGGATGTGCAGCTCTTGCACCAGGAGCATAACGAAAACCCAGATTAGAAATTGGAGCAGGAGTTAGAATATAGAAATAGCCTAGAGGAAAAATGGCAGGGGAAAAAAGAATGTAAGAACAAACAAGGATGATAAATTTACGTCCTATGTGTCTACATCCACATGTATCTGATCGTTTTTTGAGACATTATTGATTTCCAGGATGGCATGGGTTTTTTCTGGGGGGATTTTGGTTTATTTTCCAGCTCTCATGCCAACATACTGGGGGAGGGGCTGAACAGCCCTTTGTGACTGGGAAAACGTAGAAGTTCAAGCATGTTTTGCAATCCTTGCAAAGTAGTTTGGGCCTTGCAAAACCATTGGCTGTAGAGATGAGCAAAGCCCTAGTACTGCGAAGTTCCTACTGGGAAACATGGCAGAGGGATTAGGCACTAATCTCTGACCTGAGAAGATGTGATGAATGCTAACACTGCAGACTGTAATGTAGCACAGAGATACCTGAGCTGATTGTGACTAGCTTATTTGGCAGAATAACCTAGCTCTGCACTCTGGGGTATGGGGAGCAAGTTTCCCTTCCACCAGCAGATTACGTTAACCCATGCAGACAGCAGTGCTAGAGAGTCCAGAAAGTGTCTTGGCAGAGAAGTGCAGCCTACAGTACAGCTGTGCACTTTGTTTCCTTGTGTCCAAATGTCTTGCATGGTCACAAGGAGTTTATTTTTTCTTTTGGCATATACTGTTATCTTTGAGAACATGATATCATGCTTATCCTAAGAGTGGTAGACTCTGAGCTGAAAGATGCTCAGATACGGAGAATGTTACTTAGGTTGCTTAGAAAGGCTAAGGGATTAATTTAGTTATCCCTCCATATTCTTCCTCACAACTATTAGAGGCAGATTTTCATGCCTGGGAAAAGACTTCTGAGGCCCTGTCAGTGACAGCTCTGTGGTCGCTGTTGTGAGATTAATGGGTAGAACATCATGGAAGAACGGGTGGAACCATTCGATTTATAAAATGCTGAATTAAAACCAAGGATTTCTATTTGGTCAGAGCAATATTGGCTGCAGTCGTATGCATGTCCTTGGTGTGTATTGCAGTAAATGGTTTTGCCATACCGCGATGGCAGTCTGGTCATGGAGACAAATTTTGTTTTGCTGTGTGTGTGCCGGTTGTATTTCAGTGAAAGATTTCAATTTTTCCCTGGAAAGCATCTTCTACTGTTGCATATTTTAGTAGCATCTTTGTCTGTGACTGTTTGGCAGAGAAGAGATAATTTGGCAAAGAAGGATTTTGGCTGACAGGAGACTGAAATCTACTTCAGTTATTTGGATGTTCAGTCTTTTGTTTGTGTATTTTTGGCTGCTAAACATATATCTTGTTATAAAGTGAAAACAGGGTGTTATAATACCTGTGTTCTTGCATACCAGCAAGTGAATGCTAAAATATGAGATGTGTAGTGATAGCAAAACTAGAAAGACTAAGACTTGTGCATGCTGGAGGTCCTTTCTCCTCCACCCTCAGTCTCCTAGTACACAGGAGAGACAGAGAGGCTGGTAGTCATCTCCTGCTGCTGGTGTGTGTTGTCCATCACTAGAGGCCCCTCAAAAGCAACTGAATAAAATGCAAGACAGTAAATCCCTTCAGGTTTGTGATCGGAGAAGAGGGACTGCAGTTTGGTTTCTGACCCCACATCTACACCAGGTATCTCTTGACACCTGACTCTGCTTTTACAGTCCCATGTAATAAAACTCTTCCAAGTACTTAAAGAATTCTGCTGGTCATAGAAATCTCCCTTATCGACACTGGTGTACAAACTGCGTAATAACAATGTAGCTTGAACAATGCTGCAAGCTTATTTGCTTTGTGATTTGTGGTCGGATCATTGCGTTTCAGCATTTACCAATGAAAGGAAATTAATAACAAGACACTGGTATTTACATTAATTGTGGCTTTGGGGAGATAGTCCAAAGAAAATTATGTTAAAGCCAGTTATTATGTGTCTCCCTAACAATTAGAATGAAACCCAAAGTTTATAAAACAAAAGTTGATCTCAAACAGATTTTAGCTGCTACTTGATATTTTCTCTTACTAGAGGTTTTTGGGGGAAGGAATTTCCCCTCTTTTTTTCTTTTCCATTTTTTTTTTTTGTCCTTTTATTTCCTTTCTTCTCCCTCCTTTTTTTCAACCACCTTCTGAAACAGTGTAAAGAACGTTGCTAGGAAGATAGCATGTATGCTACTGCAAGCGGAACTCCTTACTTACACTGAGCAGGATCTCACCTTCTGAGGAGGCTTAATGGAGTGGGTCAGTTTTGACAAGGCACATACTAAATGGCAGGGTTTACTCAGGTAAAGCTGTTGACTTTAATTGTTTTTGTTTCACCTTAAAACAGCCTTGTGCAGCTCTGTAGGTTAAACAGAGGTTTGGCTCCAAAATCTTTAAGGTGCTCCATGCACCTTTCATGTATGTTCCAGTAGATAGTCTCATGAGTGTCCTAAGAAGTATGCTTCTATTTCACCTTGAACTATTTCTGGACACTAATTCAATGCCTTTTATAATGTTAGATGTATGATGAAAAGTAATTTAAGGCTTCTTAGGATGACTCACTTGCCAGCATAGTTGCTCCAAGAAACAAACACAGATGTGAGATTTAAATTCTCCTTTGGCATAAAACACTGCCAGGACTCTTTATGCTGTAAACCACAAACTATGCCCAATGGAGATTAGCAACACTATCCTTTTTTTAGCTTCAGCTAATCGGGTAGGTTCTGACTTCACAGGTGAACATGGATTCATACACCTTGTTCTTTCACTAGATGGTGGTGCTGTTTGTGCATCCCTACTAATGGTGGGATTTGTCTCATCAAATTCTAGGTATCCAACCTGAGCTTCTTATGCAGGCTCCATTCAAAGAGAAGGCATATAGTCACTTCTGAAGAGTGATTCACCTGACTTGCTGTCAATGTCTGCTTTAGTGACATGACTAGAGTAAGACGAAATTAAGTCCTTCCCAAAAGATTCTTCTGTAAAAAGGGGGATTGTGGATCCTGTGGGGAGGCAGTCTGGGCTTCCTTTCCTTGGATGACCCCATTACTAGGCTGTACTTACATCACTCCACAAGTCCTCAGCAAATCCAGGCACAGGAATGTGTGTTCTAGCACATGCCTGCACTGAGCAGGCACACAGACATGTTCATGTTGACCTTGCTTTGAGGTTATTCTACTCACCCCTCTGCTCATCAGTCAAAATGGACAGCACTGTTTGATATATGTCTGTCCACCAAAAGGCTGCAGACTAAAAGTGTAACTGGTTTTAATTATTCAGGCTTAATTTAGGTCTTAATGTTTATAGGATAATTGTTTCTTTTTTAATATAGTTTAAACTTCGCAATACAAGAAACAGGCCTGAACCTGTGGATGGAGTGCTGGAAACTGTCTAAGAAGATTAAGGTCTCTTAATTGATTTCACGTAAACAGGTGTGACTGAATTCATCAGAAGAAGGTTCAGACTAAATGTATTCTGCTAATTATGCAGAAATTGCCACAGTGCGTTCGCAGTTGAGCAATTGCCTTCCCTTTGCAGGTGGGATCACTCCTCTGCTGTATGTCAAATGGGAAAATTGACGTTTCCTGAGCAAAGGAACCAGCCTGTCATACCCGGTATTTTATTTTGAAATTTTTTGCTTGTAGATACGTTGTCAGGGCTGGATTTGGCAGCAGGAGATGGGATTCTCCCTTGCGTGCTGTGCTGTGACTGTAGTGTGGGAGGACAGGTATCGAAGCGGGGCTTTGTCATTTGCTAAACTTCAGGAATCTGCATTGAGGAAAATTCCTGTTCAGAAGAACTGTTTAAAACATTTGCTGCTTAATGTTTGCGTATCTGACCTCTTAAGACATTTTTTTTCTTGTTTAAACTTAACTCTGGGCTTTGGAGATGCATAGCATGGACAATGCAGCAGCACACAGGACACCCTTTGTCTTGGATTTCAAAACAGTCAGTAAGTGGAGTGTACAACTCCTCATGCAACTGACAAATGTGCTTATTTGTTCTGCTTACTCTGCACTCTTTATCATCTGTCTTCCTAATCTTACATCTCAAGTGAAGAGAAAGAATTGACATTGCTGGCTATAGCACTAAAAAGGACAAAAGTCCTGCTTTTGAGATGTTCATCTCAAAGACCACCTAGGTGTGACAATAAATTGCATGACAAGATACAAGTATCACAGTGTTACCATCATGAAGGCCCTGCAATTACTCAGTGGTGCTCCTAACGAAACCATTTGCTGATGAAATAGTTCTTTGAGTCTCCAGATTGAAGGATGACTGGTACTTAAGGTGTGCTTTCAGAGGCAAATTTGCATGTAGATGGTGATCTAAAATTAGTTTAGTTGCTTAAATCACTATTTTGTAATAGCAAAGACATTGTAACATTGAAAAGTAATCTAGAAAATCATATCCTACTTGTATTACTGTTTTTGTTTGTCATTTGTTTCTTTGGGGTTTTTTAAGTTTGGGCCCCAAATGCAGACTTAAATCAACGATCAGTAACTGATGACTTAGCACTCTGCTTGTGTGTTTTACTCAAGTTAAAGTGAGTAACTACCAGGTAATAAAAAGCAAAATATTAATAGTTATATGCTATATTTAGAACAAACTGCATCTCTACAGAACCCTTGGAAATCATCTTTGAAGTGCAGATGCACAGTTTTATCTTTATTAGTAAATATTCACCTTCCATTCAGATTTACAGCTCCATTTTTGGAGACGATACTCTCTGAATTACACATCTTATTCTTAGGGGATCCTTGCAGTAAAACCTGTCTGTGTCTACATTTTGACAAAGGGATGCAATGGCTGTACTTCCACCTGCTGAATATGAATTGACACGATGCTACTACCAAAAGAAAAAGTTAAACACTATAAATGGACTAAACCATGCGGTAGAGATCAGAGATAATCTTTGACTCTTCTTGGTACTGGTGAAGGTCTAGTAGGTAGACTCTATCCAGATTTAGGCACAGTGTTTTTGGAAAGATATGGACCAGGTGAAAAGTGTCTGGAGAGGAAGATAAAAAAAAAGAAATAGGAAATTTGGGAAGAAGACTTTACAAAAAAAGATTGAAGTTGGGGTTGCTTTGCTTGCAAACGCGCATTACAAACCTTCAAAAAGAAGGAAGAGAATTTTTTGTTTGTATCCATTCATTCACAAGAAGTTATGTTTTGAATATAAAACTAGACAGCAGAAAAACAACTTTAGCAGTACAAGGATATTTGTAATAGATTGTGAGTTTCAGCTGAGGGAGAAATTAGCCAAACATCGGTCTGGAATGGAAAGGGAATAGCTGGAAGATGGCTTGACATCCCTCCCAGCCCTGCTGTTCGGATTTTGTGATTACATATTTTTTAATGACTGCTGTAAGCACTTCTGCACCACGAGTTAGAATAAGTAATTTTAGAAGGCTGTAACTTCGGTTACTGAAAATTCTTATTCCAAGCAAGCCTGTCAGCTTAATTTTCCTGTCCCAGATCACAAGCTTTTCTTCTACAGAAGTATTTTGCTTGAAATGAAACATGGTCAAGAAATTCTTTGGCAGTTCCCCGTCAACCTCTCCAGGAAACTACCTCTTGGTGAAATAAAAAGCATTTTACAGAACATACTGTCCTGAAGGAGAGAAGAAAAAAACCCTTGATTTATGCTGATATAGAAAAGAACCATATTGTCTGGACATCACTCAAAAGTGACTTTATTTTGTATATAGAAAACCTGTTTCTAGCAATCTCCATTCAAACACCTTATTCAGGCTGAGTTTTGGCTCTTCTTCATAGAAACTCTTTTCTCTGTGTATTTAAGCTTCATTTGCTTTCTGGAGGATTCGAACACCCCAATTCCTTTGCTTCTCTGGAAATCCAGACTGTACATTAATCAAGACAGTTGAGAAATGCCTGAAAATGGGAACTAACCGGATCTAAGCACACACCTTAAAATATTTAGATAAATTAGGCACTTCATATTTATTTGTTGCCTAACATAAAACTCATTCGATTTTATCCAATAAAGATCATTTAGGCTCCCATTTCCCTACTTGTGTGCTGACACTTGATGAAACTCTAAAATTAGAAACTGCTCCATGATAGTTTAAAGCAGGAAGGCAGTTTGGAGTGATAGGCACCTTTTGTCAAACTGAAGCATGCTGCTGCATGGTAGTGTATGCAAAAGAGATACATGCTTACTCATTTGAATGCAAACCAGTTGTAGGCAAAACATCTTCAGGGCATGGCTAGAAAGGGGGAAAAGATTGATTGAAACAGGTTTCCAAGTGATTTATCTAATCCAAAGTCATTTTCCACATCCTCTTCAATCGATGAAAAAGCAACACAAAATGCTGAAACTATTTTGTCCTCTGAGATGCGGGGCTCTACAGGAATTACTGGTGCTCTTTGGTTGTTGGAAGAACTTAGCTCTTGGCCCCCTGCCTCATAATACAGCCCAGGCTGGTACAAGCAGTTCTGCAAAACATGTAATTTTACTTCACTTGTTTTAATACTCAGGAAACATATACTTTTAAACTGATCTCTGCTGTGCAATTACGTGTGTTTTGATGGAAATACTTTTTTTTAATTACTTTCATTCCCCTAATGACACCAGCGAGACTGTTCTGTTAATAAGCAAGATCATTGCGTTCTCTTGTCAGGCTGCTTAGCTTTCAAAATCCAATTTTGTTTCTATTAAGAAACCAGATCAGAACTGATTATTTTAAAAAGGAAAGCAAAAATAAGAGAAGTTCCTCATCTTTGGGGAAACTAAATCTACAACCAAGCTCTGTTTTTAGGTCAGTTACAATTTGATTGATAAATATACACAAATGTTTCCATTTAAATCAAAACAAAAAGATGTCCAAATCCTGACTTTGTGGCTTCCTATTCATTTTCTTGTGCTGGTATGGTAATGGTGAATGGAGCAAAAAATCTTCTCACTGTGTGTGGTGAAGACTAAAAATAATAGGTTAAAATTGTAGGTGAGACAGGATACTCAGGCTGCTTAATAAAACTTGATTTATTTCATGTGGCTTGTGAAAGAATAGGATGAATCAGGCTGGATTTTGAAATTTCAGGGTCATAAATATTATCACAAGCACTTCTGCTCTTTGCTGGAGGAACCGTGAAAACCATTGAGGGTTTGGGGGCAGCTGGCTGTAGAATTACAGGAATTTAAAGGTGGGGTATGTGTTAGTCATTCCGTGGGAATGTCACTGGAGATTGAGATATTATTGTGTAAATGAAACATCAGGTATTCATTTTCCACATAGGAGATTCAATAATTACTGCACTCACACAGTAGATGACAGCTGTTATCATTCTGATGAAAAGAGCCCTAAATTAAAACTCTGTTGCTTTGCATAGATCCCTGTCAGAAACGAATGTTAATCTTCTTGGTTGGTCAGCCTCCTTCCTTGAGTCCTCTGACAGGTACAAATAAGGACCAGATCCTTGTTTCTCCTCTCTTTGGTGTTCCCTTGCATGTTGATGCTTAGCTAACACTGGGGCATTTTCATATGTGCAAAGACTGAAAACTCCCTAAATCTTCTTTGTTTTGTTTGCTTTAGTAAAATGCAGTGCATTTGTAGGACGAGAAGAAGAGTAAATGAACAGGATAAACTCTTAGCACAGATGTCTGCATAGACAGAGCAGGGTCTGTCTGAGAATCAGGCACCTTGCCCTGCTTTCTGGCTGCAGAACGGGGTGGCTCACATGGATTAACTTGGTGACATCTGGGTAATACACATTCAAGATGGGGAGGTGCTTATCTGTACACCCTTGTTTTCTTTGGAAACCTTTCCCAATTATAGGAGATTAAAACCTTTAATATGTCATTATTTCAGGACGGATGTCAACTGCCAAGCACTGCCGTGCTCTTCAGATAACGAGTCCAAAGAAGGGACTTGTTGAAAAGGCACATTTGATGTACAGATTAACTGCTGCCCCTTAGCTCCTTATGCAGGAGGGGTTTAGGATATGTGGGAAAGCCCTGACATGCACCCACACTGTGAAGGGATGGGGTGCCTGAATGAGTAGTAAAGCTAAGGGCTTCTCTGTGCTGCTTTAATCACCAATATATGAACAACCCACCACTGTTATAGCATATAACATATATATATATATATTCAAAATGCCATGCATTTTGCACAGTAAATGCATTTTGTACAGTAAATACATCTAATGCTGCATAGCATTCACTCGATTTCTGTACAGTTAAGAAGCCAGTGGTATGATATATAGCAGCAGAAGTCTGTCTCTGTTACATTCAATTGGAATAACCTCAGTTTTACAAGAACAAAAATCAGGGCTCCAAGAACACTATTCCATGTCTATTTTTATTAACACACCCTTCTCTCTACCCCCCACATTTTATTGTAGTTGCTGCTGATTTCCTTCCAAAGGTGCAGCATAAAAAGAACTCGGATGAGGAGTGATAGATGCAGGGTGAAGCTCTGAATTCTGTATGGGTTCTGAGGGCCCTTGATCTGTGCAAATTAATTAGGACTCAGCTTGAAGGGCAAAAGAGAGACTTGAAGCACTCAAGGGTCCTGGGGTTGTTTAGAGAAAATTTGGATCTGCTTTGAGTTCCTAACTTCATTCCCATACTGGAAATTGCCCATAGAGCAGATGAAAGTCACTGAATTGGCCCCAGAAACAAAGCAATCAGATCAATTTAAGAATAGTAACAAAGATTCTTGATTTTTTTTTTTTTAGGCAATGATAAATTGTCTTTTTAGAAAAATACAGTACATGTCCCAAAGCAGAGCAGCAACAATAAAAGCTCTCTTGAGCAGATATTGCGAAAGGCGCTTCAAATGCAGTCAAGCCCTCTATCTATTAAAGATGCTTTGCTGCAAATTGTAACTTTTCTGCAATATTAAAGTGGCCTAGGAGTAAATGAACCAGACTTCTGGTTTTCTGAGGCAGAGAAACATCTCCCTTGGATTTTACAGATGAGAATGTTTTGATGCTTAATAGCGTTATGGTTTTTTTTATTTGGTATTTTTTTTCCCCCTTCTGTCTAAGCTGCAGTAAGAGTGTGAATATTGCCCGTGAGTGACATTATTTCAGTCTCTGTATCATTTGCATGCACAAAGTCTCTGGAGTTTCCATATTGCATAGATTCTACCTGGCCAAGAAAGGAAATGTGAGTTTAATAGTTCTTCTGCTTTTAAAAGCTGGTTGAGCCGGAGATGAATGTCTCAGCTCTGAGGCCTTGCAGCTCCTTAGAAGCTCTCCTGAGACGTGATGGTGTGTTGGTGCCTTTTAACTCAAATGTAGGGCTGAAGCTTGAAGCCAGCTTGGATTTCCAAGATTGCCAGAAGCCTTTCCCCAACCCCGTTGTTCTCCTTCAGGTGAACGAAACAAGTTAGGGCTTTCTCCAAATAGGCACACAAGCAACTCTTCTTAATCAGACACTGCCTTTATTTCATTTCTTTATGGCTGAGTAGTTTGCATGCTTTGAGACGGTGGTGAGGAGGCCTGTGCTCATACAAGGGATCTTTCCTTCCCAGTGCTGGCTTGGCTGTGATGGGAAGGTCCAGTGGTGAAGCAGGACTCGCTGTGCTGCCGCTTCTCTTTGCTTGGCTATGCCTCAGACCCTTATGCAAACAGTTACAGTGCTGGGGGTTGTGAATATTCTAACCTCACAGTTTCCTGGGTACTTCTGCCATTTATTCATTCCTGCCTTTTATTTCCATTACTAGAAGTGCAGACACAGAACTGAGGCTTTACAGAAAGTTCAAGCCAATACTTGCCATTTTTTCTGAGAGATTTTCACAGCTCTAATATTCAAACGCTGCTTTTACTAATTAAGTTTTCTTAATTATATGATTTGCAAGATTAAAAGGCCACTGCCAATATAAACCACATATTGCCCCTAAACTGTTAGATTATTAAATTGAATTTTTAAATTAATTTTTACTTGCCATGATTTGTGTTCTGTTTGTTCTGTGCTATTTTAAGCTTGGATAATAAATATGATGTCTCATATTCATTTGTGGACAATTCCAAGTTTTCAGTGCTACAGGGTAAAGGTTTGAAAAGTAACAGCACGATTTTTTGTTTTGTTTTAAAGAATAGTTTTCTTAATTCTATTCATCTCACGCTTTACAGAAGACTTATTTTTAAACAAAATAGAAAACTGGGCTAAATATAAGTTGACAGCATCTCTTGAAATTATATTCTTGTTTGTGACAGTATAGAGGAGAGGCACAAAAAGTCAGAGGTCATTTTTTATATCCAGTAGATTCTCATATGCAAGAATGTCTGGATGTGTAAAGTGTCTGTACAAGACTGAGTCATCTCTTCTCTGATGGGATTTCTCAGGGCTATTACTGTAAAAACTGCTTGTGATAAGAACATCTCCCTGGGAATGTTTTGCAACCCTGGCATGTCTTATTTGAGCCACCTAGATCCCTGGTGATGGCTGCAGCTCATCACAGACTGCAGGTGGGTGACAGGACATTGCATGGGGCAAAAGCAGGAGTTAAGCTACCACTGTGGGTTAGCAGGGGAGCTGTGTGCAGGCCAGGCTTACATCAGTTAGATGGAGGTGGCAGAACTGTACTAGTGTAGGAATAGCACCTATGTGCATTAGCCCACTGCTGTGAGCTACTGTGCTGGGCAGGGACTGGGGTGCTTGATGGAGGGCACGTCTGGGACTTGTGGGAGCAATGAAGTTATAGCCATGCCACAGGAGTCTGATGGAGCAAAAGGCGCTTTGGTAGTTCTTGTTCGGTGAGCTGGTTCATTGGGTTCATCTGGTTCATTCCTTAAGTCAGCTCTTGCAATTCCTGCTGGAAATAAACCCCTTGTTCCTGTGAAGACGCTTGAATATTCACTTGTGCTTGTGGATTCGTTTTTAGGGATAACCAGCTCTATAGGTGATATGCCAATGTGGTTTGGGAACAGCTGGGGATTTGACCCCGAGTGTCCATATCCCAGGGATGCAGTGAGCAGTTGTGCAGGGCACATGCAGAGCCTCTTGAATGGGGGTGTCACGGCTCAAACTTGGCCATCTCCACTCTGAACATTAAACTGCTTGGTGTGATGTGGAAGGGAAAGCCACAGAGGGATGCTAGAAGTGAAGCATTGTCTTCAGATGCTCAGTAGTTTCATGATGATACGAAATCCTTGTTTCAAGCAACGGTGATTAGGTAAACAGCACAATATATTAATGCAATTTCAGTTTGTGCTCCTCCATGCTTGCTATCTTAGGCAAACTGAGGGCAGCGCACACTTCATGGTGAGCAGAAACTTGCATAAGAGCTAATTGTTAGGTTGTTGTGTAATGAAGGGTGAAACTCCTTTTGCAAAGTTTCTTGTTATTATTTTTTGCCTAAATTTTAAATAATGTGGGCCAACACTATGACGTGCTATAAGGAGCTATACCAGATTATCAAGTGGTTAAATTCATGTAATGAACTCTGCTGCTCTTATACGACAGAATTCATAGAATCATAGGATGGTTTGAGCTGTAAGGGACCTTGAAACTCATCCAGCTCCAAGCTCCTGCCATGGGCAGGGACCCCTTCCACTGGAGCAGCTTGCTCCAAGCCCCTGTGTCCAACCTGGCCTT
>JBCJKH010019925.1:0-25585 GCA_039877255.1 Loriculus beryllinus
TACCTGCACAGCCACCATCACTGCCCAGCACACCCGGCTCCCCACCGTGTGGCCCCTCCACCATTACCCTGGCCAGGTCCTCCCACCCCTGCGTGGCTGACTGAAGGCACCAACACCTCCCTGGCTCTGCTGGAGGACCATGGGGAGGTTGAGGTGTGGAACCAAGCACCCTGGCACTGAGAGCCACGTCAGTGCTGCCTAAAGCAGCGCTTCTGCTGAGGCTGGACGGAGGCAGCCAGCCTTTGCTCTCTGATGGGGCATGGCAGCAGACTTGAACTTCCACCTGGTGGGGCTTAACCCACCTCTAAGAGGCCAGATGCTTTTGCTTTCCATGAAAGAAATGCTTTACCTCTGCTGGTAAGGAGCACAGTCCTATTGCTACCCGTACAGCGATTCACTGCTCATGCACCATAGACTCAACTAGGCTAGAAAAGACCTTTAAGATCACCAAGTCCAACACCCCAAACTGCCCCATGCAGACAGAGCTCTGCACCGCTGCTGCCTGGCCTGTGTTCAAGTTAGAAATGTTACTGACAACAGCAGTGCTTTTGGGGTGAGATAGTTGCACGAGACAGGCTGAAGCAGTACTGGAATGACCCTGCCTCCCTTCAGGGTACTGCTGAGAACCAGTCCTCCTCTGGGATCAACTTCTGCCAGAAACAACAATTAACAATTCCCACCCTCCTTTTTCCTAATCTTGAGGCATAAGCCAATTTTGAGGGACTTCTGAGTCCATGGGCTACCTACAAGCAATCTGGTTTCTGCAGAGACCATCACTTCTACCCTCACACCCCCCTTTTTCCTACAAACATCTGACCTTGACACTGAATACCAGGACCAGGAAAATCCTGCTACTAAGTATTGCTTACTTTTGCAAAACACTTGGGGATCAGCATCTCAAACTTGTTCTGCTGCTATGGCTACTCAAAGCTTCCTGCACACATTCAGCCCACATCATGGCCCACAGGATCCCTCTGACCTTCTGTAGCAGGCTCTGTTCGTGCACACTCTGCTCCACCAGACCCACTGCAGATGACCTCCTGTACAGTGTAACCCCTTGGCCTGGTCTCTGCATCATGTTCCTGTTCTCCGTGACCGAGGGGAGGGACATGAAGAGCAGCAAGACACCAAGGAGCCTCAAGAAAAGCTGCATTCAAGACTTATAGAAAACACAGATTCTTTTATGTCCCAGTTTTGCCCTGAAGCTGGTAGCAAAACTTTACAGATGGGGTGAAAGAGGCAGGGCCCAGCCTGCAGTGATTGAAGCTCCTTCTGTATGCGCAGGTACTTTCACTTCAGCTGGTTTTCACCCATTTGGACACTGAGGAGCTCCCAGCTTCGGTCACAGAAATTGGGAGAAGATGCATTTTACTCTTATAGCAGCCTCGTTTTGCTTTGACAAGGGACACTGCTCTTCCATGAAGAGCAGCACCTCTTACACCTCAGACTAGACACTGCTTTCCTAGGCCTGATGAGATCCTAGCCACAAAACCCCTCCCACAGCCACCCCCATTACATCAGCGGTTGCCCTGAACAGGCCCACAACCTGGAAGAATTTAAGCAGAGAGCATGCAAGCAGGTCTTGCACACACCACATACTGTATTTCAGTGCAGTACCCCAAGCCCTTGTTGTTGTCCATGCACACTCTGGAGTTGACACCAGCTTTTCCTGCATTTAGGGCAGCTGTGGAACATGTCTCTCACAAGGAAGGGGCACCTAACTCCAATTCCTTGCCTCTTTTCCTGGCACTGGCCCCATTTATACTGCACGTTGACTGCAAGGCTGGTTAAAGGAGGTGAATAGTCTTCTCCAAATGAAAACAGAGAGGGAAGGAACAACAGGGACTGTAGCAAGAGAATAACGGGTGATGGGCTTAAAATGAAGCAGAGGAAGTTCAGGTTAGCTAGAAGGAAGAAATTCTTTACTGTTAGTGTGGTGAGGCACTGGAATGGGTTGCCCAAGGGAAGTTGTGAATGCTCAACCCCTGGCAGTGTTCAAGGCCAGGTTGGACAGAGCCTTGGGTGACATGGTTTAGTGCGAGGTGTCCCTGCCCATGGCAGGGGGGTTGGAACTGCGTGATCTTAAGGTCCTTTCCAACCCAAACCGTTCTATGATTGTATGATTCTAACTCTTTGCTACCTGAAGCAAGAGATGAGTTGATTCTCAGAGGCTTGAATGAAGAGGAAGCAGGATGAGCCTGGGTGCTCAGGAGTCATACAGGTAGATGCCACAAAACACAAGCAGGCTCATGGACAATCCTCCACGCCAATTGAGGGTCATCTGCTGCCACTCCATTGCAAGAAGTAAGAACAGCCCAACCCAAGAATGATCAGCACAGCCCTAATTCCTCATACTCTTGCATGTGCTCAGTTTTCAAACACACGTACAGCACACACAGTCCCACTGTTTTGTCAAAGGCAGGAGAAAGGGAACATGTATTCCACAAGGATTTTTGTATTCATTTCCAAGCCAAGCCTATCTAATTAGGAAGAGAAGGGAAAGGGCAGGAAGAAGGAAGAACACAGGCGGTGGCAAAATTTTACAATAAAAACACATCTGCTCCCTAAGCAATGGCCACCAGGGTTAGCCACACTACACACATACTCCAAGCCACAGCAGCAGGGGAGCAGTATATTAAAATACAAACCAGCCACACACTGCCATCGACAAATGGACTTGAAAGAAGTAGCACAGGGGAGCACAGCTTGCCCCTCTGACCTGGCAGCAGCAGAAGGGGGTTAAGCACTCCCCTAGCCTGGAGATGCAGGAACATCATCGCCTCCTTCCTGCACCGTGCTGAATGCTACCAGACAGGAGTCACAGTCCAATAAAATAAAATGCACAACTGGGTTGATCCTGCTGAGAGCACTTCTGGGCCCTGTATTAGTCTTGACAGACCCTTGCCAATGCGACCGAAGTGGAGAACTCTTCAATTCATGCAGAGCTCAGAGCAGCCCTGACATACTGTAGCATAAGCACCTGTCCTGCGGACCAGGGAGTCACTTCATGAAGGGTAGGAAGAAAAGAAATCAGCATGATTTGTCCATGTTTATGAAAGCAGAAGGAAGGACAGAGCTACAGGGGGTGGGAGGAGGAGAAGAAGAAAGGGAAAAGAAAGAGGCATGGACAGTGTGTCTGTATGGGCTCCAGGATCCTCTCCCACCATGCAGCTCTTCGTTCCCTGCTGATGACAGTCCTACGAGGAGGGAAGGGCACAGCAGCATGTCTCTTTTCTCCTACAGCTGGTGGAGGGTTTGTAAGAGCATGTGGCGAGCAAACGAGCAGGAGTCAAGAGCACGGTTTGGTCTGTGGAAAGAGGAGAGACACAGATTTAAAATCCTACATGTAAGAACTGCTTTGTATTTGACTTTGACTGAGCGAATAAACAGTATTCCAAATGCACTGGGCTTGCACATCCAAAAGCCTACATCTTTTCCCTTTGGTTCTCTCTTCTGAAACAATTCCCTCATGGCTGCACAGATCACTGCTTCGCGCTCAGAGTCTGCTGTGGAAACACTCTCCCATTGCTGCGTCCAAGTCAAGACAACAACCAAGAATCAGACCATTTATTTCCACAGGTACACAAACCAGCAACAGGGTATTGGCTTTTACATGCTAGTGTCTCATTTTTAGTAGAACACAGCAGGTGAGGGTGGAAGTCCCCTTCCCTCACTTCTGGCAATAGGATTTCCATATAGATCCACTGTTCAGGCCCCAAAACACAGAAGACAAGCCTGTTCCTACTCAAAACTTTAGACACCAAGTCATCTGCTATTTATGACCCAATTTTATCTCTCCCACCATAGCAAAATAACCTTTAATAAGTAACAGCAGTGAGGCTTATTCAATCTCAGAAAGAAGGGTGAGCTGAAATAAAGACTGGAATATCTAGGTAAAAACAAGAAGCAACAGCAGCAGTGTTTGGTTAGTATAGGGCTCTACGTTTGCTGCAATAGAAGTATTGGCAAGGAGTTAACCCCTTTTATTTCTTCAAGAGCCATTCAATGCCCCACACTGAACAGACACAATTACAACTCACAGTTTATCTTCAAAGTGGCTGGGTAAGGTGTTTCAGTCACCATCTTTGGAAGATGCAGCCCTGTTTGCAATGGGCAGGTTGATTCTGTCTGGGCAGCTCCCCATTTTTGGAAATAGGGAATCTAAACTGCTGCTGCTGCTGATCACAGCCACGCTCCCTCAACCTTCACTCCTAACCCCAAGCCTCTTCTAACACCAAGAGCCTCCTCACTTGCTGTGAAGTTAAACTGCTGCCACTCCATGCTACAGACTGTTGAAAGAGGCTAGTGATGGTATCCAGTGCCACTGCAAAGAGCAGCACAACACCCCCAAAAACGCCACCACCTCCTCCAGAGGGCAGGCACCCATCCACATCCTTTCAGCGTTTTCACCTAGAAGCTTATACAAACGCACATGTGGATTCACAGCACCCTCTTGTGTCCAAAAACCCAGGAAATAAGGCCTGAAAAGTAGCAGAGTAAGATGGATGCTGCTCACAATCCGTTGCCATAATTCTTTTTGGCTAGAGAACATAACCCACATCACCAAAAACTGTCACAAAAGAAAGGAGAATTACTCCTCCAGCACTAAGCCCTTTACGGCACAAGGCAGCAGAGTTCCAGTCTAGGCAGCTACAAGAAGTTTACAGCTCTAGGAGCCCAAAAGAACAACAATCCTGACAGAAAAACCTAGAAAGCATATACATAAAAAAAAACGCATCCCTGTTTGCTGTAAATGAAGCACAGGACTGACAGAGCCGAGTCATTTAAGATTAGGATGCTGTTTTATGATGACTGATTTCCAAGGAAAGACAAGGGGTGTAGGTTAATTGAGAAGCTGTGTGCTGGTTTTGGCTGGGGTAGTTCATTTTCCCCACAAAGCTGTATTTTGCATTTGTGCTGAAACCAATGTTGAGAATACAGAGACATTCTCCTTAGTTCTAAGCAGGCAGAGTCAAGGCTTTTTACTGCTCCTCACCCCACCAGTGAGTAGGCTGGGGGTGCACAAGGAGTTGGGAGGGGATACAACCTGGACAGCTCATCCCAACTGCCCAAAGGGATATTCCATACCATACAGTGTTACTCTCAGCATATAAAACTGGGAGAAAGAGGAAAGGAGTGGAGGGCATTCAGAGTTACAGCAGTTGTCAGAGTAATGTGTGACTGAGCCCTGCTTTACTGGAGATGGCTGAACACTTGCCCAGCAATGGGAACAAGTGAAAGAATTCCTTGTTTTGCTTTACTTACACAACTTTTCCATTACCTATTAAACTGTCTTTATCTCAGCCCTCATGTTTTCTCACTTTTCCTCTTCTGATTCTCTCCCTCATCCCACTATCAGTGAATGATCAAGCAGCTGTATAGTGCTTAGTTGCTAGCTGAGGTAAAATTAAAACATGCTGTTTTTAACTGGACTTTATGTTTCTTGAACTGTTGCTGTTCTCTCCAGATAACTGTAAAGAATGCAACAGCTGCCCTCCTTATTCTCTCAAAGAAAGCATTTTAAGAAATACATGTATTCATAAAACACAAGTATACTGCTTATATATAGCACTGACTTCATTATGCTGCACAGGATTTAGGGAAATTTATGGTATCACCAGACCTTGCAGGAGAAGGGCTTGCAAATCAGAATGCTTCAGCTCCAAGAATTTCATAACACCAGGGACACTGCAGACTTGGTACCAGCACCCTTGCACACCAAAGGCAGGGAGACAGAGCTGCTTTCTGTGAGAGGCTCTTGACTCTCACACAGCTTTTACAGAAGCTTTGAACAATCTCACTTCTCCCTCTTGTGCTTCTAGTGAAATATTGCCTCCACATAGAATGGAATCAACTCCTCAACAAAAATCGAGGCCAGACTCCTACTCTTACTTTGTATGTACAGCACAATCTAGAGACAAACATTTACTGAAGCCTGAGAGAGGCCTAAATATACACAGGGAAAGGGAGACAAGTGTCTTTTGTAAGCAAATTTATTTAGAATGACACGTAAAGTTGAGTTAAAAGGTTACTCTAGGAACTAGAACCCAACATAAGCAATTAAAATGGTTAAACACACTGAACCAAAATCCCCTTTCTGTATTCCCAACTTCAAGTGATTTAAATCCTGGTTGGAGGGCTGAGGGGTGATAAGTGGAACTTGTTATGATGCACCTGGGTCTCCCCATAACTAATGCCTGATGAAGTCAGTCATTTTCTTCACCTTTTTATTTTAGGGCTGGTATTGGATCCTTATACTGCACGTATTTACTTGATCAACAAGCAAGATCACAGGCAGCAGCGTAGGAAACAGCAGAAATATTGTGATCCATCTGGACAACTTCACAGGGCAAGTTCTGATACTTCCTGCTTAAACCTATAGAGTTGGAGGTATGTTTGTTCAGTTGGTACATCATGTGATCCTTGGCCTGTAACTGCCTAATTCCTAGCCTAATGAAGCCAAAGAGATAGACAGCAAACTCTTGCACCAGAAGGGCCTCTAGGTTAGGATTCACACCACTAAACAAGCTAGTTACATGGTTTTATTTTCCAAAACTGACCTTAGCATGGCTGGCTGCTGACCACATACCACTGTTACACACCAGCTTTAACAGCTTCAGTCACACCAACACCTTATCACAACTGGCCTGCTTCCAATCCCAGCAGAACTAAGAAAAGACTACCAATATTTAACTGCATCCTTAATCACCCATAGTTTGTGCTGCTGACAAGTATTTGATGCCTCT
Organism: Loriculus beryllinus; assembly: GCA_039877255.1. NCBI lineage: Eukaryota > Metazoa > Chordata > Aves > Psittaciformes > Psittacidae > Loriculus > Loriculus beryllinus. Next base: position 6,747 of record JBCJKH010019925.1, read on the forward strand.
GCCTTTTATCAGCAAGAGATGCTAAGCATCTGCATGCTACCCATACCATGAAAATCAAGAAGGCTTAAGGCTCATCCTCTAACCAGTTAAAAAGCTGCTTTCCCCTACATGGCACAGGGTTCACACCAAAGCACTAAGCTCCAAATGGATTTGGGGCTTCAGCTGTTTTGTCTTGAGTAACAATCTCAGACTGCTTCTCCTGTTGACTTCTGAACAGTAGTTTTTAATCCTTCCTCTCTTGAGGAAAGATCTATTTGGTGTGTTTTTTCCAAGTCTCATCAATGCTGATGTTCACACCGATTTAATCTGGAACAGATATGGCTTCCACAGCTATTGCACTTAAGTGTTAGCACATTAAGAAGCCTAGAGCTAGTGGGATATTTATTCTACACCTATACTACAAAAAACATTAGAGACAGGCAGTAGAAGCAGTTTCTTCAGCACACATGCTCCCAATTTTGTTCTCAAATACTGCTAACCTTGCTGCTGTCACAGCAGGAAGTTTAATTTAGGAACAAACTCAGCCTTTGTGTTTTGCAGTGTTTTGATCTGCTGGCATTCAGTGTTACACAGCATGATGATCCAGGCAGAGCTCTGCTGACCCTCATACTCAGAAGGATGATTTGGAGGGCACAGTTAGGTCCAGTGTACTCATAGTTCACTCAAGATTAGTGGCTAGAAACCCAGCAGGTTTCCTTTAGCTCAAAACCAAGTGTTCTGTGAATAGCATTAACAGTCTCTGTTTCAGAGCCAGCTGGTTGCAAAGCCAGCTTCCCATTAATTCTTCTTTGGTAAATCATCTTGATCTTTTTTTACTCTGAAGTTTGCATACTGCAGTAAACAAGATAAAAGTAGAGGCCTATTACACTATTAATCCTTAATTTCAGAACAGATATTTCACAGGCTTCAATAGAATATCTTGCATGTAGCTATTAACCCTCAGTTTCACTAGCTCCCATGGAGAAGACTGCATGGCAAGTACAATACTCACTTTGTCACAAAAGCAGAGAGAACTGGGGCCAGAGATTTTGGGAAATAATCTTGCTGGACCATATGATTCAGGGTCATAAGAATACCATAGAGGCTTGGGGCAGCTTTGACCTTCTCTTCACTCTGAGAAAAGGACAAGAAGATGAAGTCAGACATCAGAAAAATCACTATTTTATCTAATCCACTGTAGTTCAGACGCAATAAACTTTGTTGAATGAAGTGCTTTTCTTTCTGCAGGAAAAAAAAGACTGTCACTAAATTGTGCAGTGTTTCTCAAGACAAAGGCTAACCTACGTGTCCCAACTCTTACATTGTCTCTATTTCTCCACTGCCATTTCAACTGAAGTCCTTCAATCTACAGACATTCTATAGATCTAAACCTGTATTCCTACATGTATGATCGTGAGTTCATTCCAGAATAACCATTGCTTATGTGCTTCCAGCTACGTGGGACAAAATTATGGAAGATGCTTCCTCTCCACATATGCTTAATCCATAAGCAGTCCTCTATATTAGAAGACAATCAGCTGGCTACCCCTCAAGGGCTTCATCAATGCCTCTTCCTGGCCTGAAAGTTTAGAAGCACAGGTCTATGCTTCGTACCTTACACATATTTGCTATTTTCTGTAAAAGGGAGTTGGTAGTCCCCAAGACAGTCACTGAGCAAAAAGAGCTCTCTGGTTCTATTTACCCCTCTGAGAAACAAGAAGGTTCAGCACTGGTCCATTCTCAGCTTCTAGGTCTGAAGGCAGTGAGAAACACTAGCCATTATAGCACAAATAGGCAGAAGTACCTAAGTTTGCAGACAGAACCAGTCTCACTGAAAGTGAAGCTGCAGGTATTCTAATTTCCATTAATTCAACTTTCCTGATGCCCCCATCTTTTCTCACAAGAAAGTTTATTCCCTGTAATTACACATAACACTAGTATTTGGCAAGATACTCCAAAGCATGAAGTTGAATGCATAGTTGGGATACATGTTTTTGAGTCATGCTACTAAGAGATGTCCTAAAGTCACATTAGTAACATAGTAGATTAACTCCTGGATATGGCTTTTTATAGACACTGTAGTACAACAGCAGCACTATTTCCTCACCTAACCCTCTCTTCCTTTAAGGGATGACAAAGGATGCACAGGACATTAAGCAGAAGAGGTACAAAGAGTTGACATCTTCATCCTAATGCAACCTTGCAATCTGCAATTTCTGTTGGGCCTGCAGACTTTCATTGTCCCTGGGCATCAGGCATGCATAGGTACCCAGCTGCTTCCATGGCAACATAACTACCCAAAACCCAACCAGTCTGGTCTTCAACAGCCTAAACAGATCATAACTTAACTCTTTGCTGCTTCCTCACCTTAAGTAGTCCCATGTGGACCAAGAGGCTTGTGACAAATGCATCTGAATTAAATGTGGCAGAACTGAAGGCTTTTTTCATCAAGGCATCTAAAAAGAAATAAACACACATTAAACAACAGAGAAAGTAATACTATAACAGACTTTAAGATAGAGATCGATCATACAGGATCTCAGGGAGCATCAGCTGTTTTAGGATGCAATATCCATTAGGATACAGTTGCCCCTCAGGGAGTAGGTATAATCTCTGAAACACTGAGATAAATAAAACCCAGTCCTTAAGTATAAGGTCCAACAGAAAGGAAGAATAACCCAAACAAAACCACAAAAAACCACAACAAAACCCCCAAAATCCCCACACTGCCAAGCTTTAAATGCTATTTGACCTCAGTCTTTTGCACCAAAACATGCTCTCCTCAATGCATTTGAACATGCATGCTATGTGCAGACATAAATATGATCAGATGAAGTAGAGCATCAAGTTCGAAGCTTGACATTTTAAAGGCCAGCAAGAATTCACTCTTCATTTGAAACCAAAGGGAATGAGAACACAATCAGAAGTTTCCTTAGCTGTTTTCTGGGCTCTCTCAGGACCAATATTCTGCTACAAGCTATGGGCAAACCAGTGCTTTAGCCTCTCATGTCTACAAAGTAGGCAAGGCACCTGTTTTGACCTATAACTGTTCTGGTTTCTTGGAACAGGCAGAACCTACTAGAGCAGCTGTAGAACAGTATCAGACATTAACCAGGACCTCAAGGTCAGCTTATGCTTACCTTCCTGGAAGGAATGTAATTGCCAGGTTCTACATTTCCCTAAGTGGTAAGAGTAGTAAGGAACAGCTACTGAAATAAACGCATTTACAAGCACAATTCAGACAACAGGAATATCCTGTGCTTCGTATTTTGTGACAATTCAATGAGCATGAGCCAAGGCCATGCCAACTGACTATTTCTGGCTGACTGGAACCATAGCCAACTGTAGAGAACACACATTATTGTGACACAAAATGCTAACAGTTTCACCCTGTCTATGCACTCCAAATTAGAGAAGTGCACATTTGTTAGCATTAAATCACTAAGTGGTCTTAAAAGTAATTGATCCGGCTCTTTTGCACAGTATCATCACATCACTCATGAATGAGAGAACTGCCAGGGGATTTGAAAAAGGTGAAAGTCAATGGTCAGGTGCCTAGGAGCATTTGGAAATTCCCATTTCCAAGTGAAAACAAAGAGAAACTGTTAGCAGACAGGGAAATGACCTAAGCCACATCACTGGTCCACAATATACAGTCCCTTGTCTGTACGTTAGCTTCTGTGCCTTGTTTCATGTTGCAATTATCTGCTTCCTGAAGAAACTAAAAATGTTTTAGACTGATTAAAAGAGACACTACGAGGTCTCTCTTCACACTCTCTTGATACTACATTGGTGAGGCTACTCTGTACAAAATACTTTAAGTAAACAGCCTTGAAAAAGTAACTGCCTTTGGAACACAGAATGACTGTCTATTGACAGCCTAGCATCAAGGAGACGAAGGGTAACACAGGTCCAATAACAGCAACTACAACAGACACTGATCAAGCTTTAGAAGCACATGATATGCTAAGTTCAGAATGAACCTTTACTTTCACTCCACACAATGGCATGGCACAGCTTGGTACTCTGTTATCTGGGTTTCTGCCAGGGACAAAACAGTCCAATGGCCTAGCCCACAAAGCCCTGTTCATCACACTGGTGTCCCTGAAACTGAAGCAGATCACACCATGAAATGAAGAAATGCCCAGTCACCTGTTGTTTCATGCACTGCTGTTTTCACTGGGGCTTCATCTTTGAAAACTGATGATATCCTTAGGAGAGTTGTAACTACTTTTTCTACATCAGATGTATCTGTCTGAAAGACAAAAACCAGACCATTCAGTACACTGCTCATCAGCTACAGAGAACAGGTCTCCAATAAGGCTGTGACAAGAATTACAGCCTTCAGCTGACTGACATCAGTTTTGCCTTGGCCATATCACAAGGCATAAACACCACAAAATTACTTTAAGTAGAAACTGTGATGCCAGTATAAGCATTAACTGCATCCTGTGCTTCCATTAGGTTCCTTGGGATCACTGGGGAGAAGATGCAAATCTAGGTCTCTAGAGAAAGTTACCACCTCTGAAGATCAAATGATTCCTCAAGGCAAGCACAGATGACTACTGGCTCACCTACCTGCTGAGCTATCAGCACAGAGCACTTCGGTCCTAGTCGCAGCAACTTCTCTGGTGATGGGAAAGCAAGGAATGTGGCAACATCCACAGGAGGAGATGGCACTGGAGTTGAATCCTGAAACAGGCAGAGTCCATCAGTTTATTCTTCAAAGTAAATAAATCGGTTCAGCAGCAAAGGAACACAGGACAGGTCAGGGCACAGATAAACCAGGTCAGGATTTGTTCTATTTGAAAACCATTTGAGGCTGGAATGAGCCCAGAGTTGAAAGAGCCAAAATACACTAGCTCAACTGCATGGCATTGCACATATGAGGTACCCACTGTTCTCTGAACATGGGAAGACTTTTTCTACCCATGTTTGTTATGACCATGATGCAAGCCTTTCCCTCCATGCAGGGATGTACATCTTCACTTTAACAAAGCACGTTTCCAATTCACTTATTTCCTTCATGTTATCTCCCTGTTACTACATTGCCAGTCCACACAGGAACACTAACACCTCCCAGCATTCCAAGTTCAGATTCACTCCAGATCACATTTCCTCCTTTAATTTCTTCCAGCTGAGGAAACAGGAATGCATCTGGAAGCAAGCTTACCTGTGAATCAATTATCTTCTTAGGAGTGAGTGACTCCTGTTCTTCCTGTCCTCTTTCCTTCAGCTGTTGCTGTTCTTCTTCCTCTTCCTCTTCATCTTCATCTTCCTCATCATCATCATCTTCCTCCTCCCCTTCATCATCACTAAGGTTTGAGAGTTACGTGTTACATTACACACTTGCAATTCCTGTACACTGGAACTCAAAGCATCTTTTCAAGAGCAAAAAGAAGCAGCCTCCCCTGCAAGATATACTGCAGGTGGTACATATCCAGCTACAGACTGAGAGGACTCAGGTTTCAGTCACCCAGTTGACAATGGTAAGCAAAGAGCAAGAAATGGAGTCAATGCCAATTAAAGTCACAAGTCCACCAATTAAAACACGACACAAGGTTTAGCCTACTTATGGAATCCCTTGATTGTGCTCCACACTTCGTGCTGAGTCCAACATCCATCTGGCATGTTACAGTTCTTGTCTTAAAACTGATAGATGAATGAAAGTGTTTATGACAATTTACATAAAATTTCCAATTTAAACTCTAGTATCTTGCCTACCTCAAAGATCCCAGCACAGTTCCCATATTGAAGCCTTCAAGAATCTCATGGAGTTGCTCACATCCCTCTTCTCCCAGACAGTTACCTAGGTTGATAGAAGAGAGTAGACTTAACAGATGCACATAAGTTTGTCCTTGAGGACATAGCTGTGTATTCTTCTCTCATTTCTGAAATTGAACCAGTCTCACTTATTCCTACACAATACCTTAGAGGCAGCAAGGCAGACTTCTCTTACGAGAATCAAAGAGATGTTAAACCCATTTTAGCAGCATTATACAACAGCTGGAGACAAGCCAACCCCACAATTTTTACTTCCTGTAAAGTCATCCAAATTCAGCAACTCTCAGATTTCCATTTTTTTAATGCTGACAATTGTAAGGCTAGAATGTGTGATACTGTCAATACCCTTCCTAGTGATTTCTCATTAGGATCAGACTAGACATATTTTGATCCAGCAAACTTGCATACCATTGAGATCCAATTTCTCCAACTCTGTCTTATCTTCAACAGCCTCAGCAACGGTCAGAGCAGCATCTCGTTTGATCTCACAGAAGGACAAATTCAGTTCCTATGAAGCAGAAGAACATTGATAAGGGAATCAGTAATGGCTTTAAACTGAAAGTGGTATATTTAGATATTAGGAAGAAGCTTCGTACTATGAGGGTGGTGAGACTGGCATAGGTTGCCAAGAGAAGCTGCAGCTGCTCTACCCCTGGAATTGTTTAAAGTCAGGCTGGATTGGGCTTTGTGCAAACTGGTCTAGTAGAAGGTGTCCTTGCCCATAAGCAGGGGGGGGTTGGAACTAGATGAGCTTTAAGGTCCCTTCCAACTCACTGTTCTATGATGTTTGCAGAATTCTTAACGTCTATCATTGCCGTAAACTTCATGTACTCAGAAGAGTTCTGGAAAGACTCATTTGGACATGATCTTAGTAAAAGTAGTATTTTTAATTGGAAATTAAACCTGGCATACTCCCTACTTCATATACCTAAAAGGGGCATTTTGCTACAGAGTATTGTTAAAAGCAGCACTACTGAAGGTAACTATTCCACTAAAACTGCCACAGAGACCACACTATTCTGACTGAGGTAGCAGACATTTCAGTCCTTAGCAACCAGTTCACTGGTGACCTTCACTTATTCAGGGGTCATGAGAGCATTCTAGAACCCACACACCATTAAGTCTTACTGAAGAAAGGTAAATACTATACAAAGTGGAATGCACAGTTGATTTTGGACACTTTGGTCACAGGTTAGACTTCAAAAGAAACTGTGAGTGGTACTATACAGATAAACACAGCCAGAAGAGAAACAGTGTGGGTAGGCTAATAAGAGTAAAGTTATCCAGCAGCCAGGCACCATCCCCCACCATTCCATACTGTGCTCAATCGTTTGCTGAGAAGGGATTTAATATTAACAGCAAAAGGGAAGCAGTCCTTGAACAGAATGAATCAGCTATGATTGCTTCATGCTGCCCTCCCTTAACCACTTCTCTGGAAAACAGGATTTAACTTCCAGCAGTTCATCTCAATACTCCCAGTAGAATCCTTACTTAAGTTTTCCTGGGAGATTCAGACCAGTTCCAGTATAACCAAGAGAAGCCTGAGCAAGTTATGTAACACAAAGTATCTACTTCTTTCTGTACCACATTCTTATATGTAAATAAATACTAAGCACTGAGCTGAAATCTTGTCTTTGACTAAGCCTGCAAGATAAGGAATTGTGTGTTCAGCATCTGTCCTGGTGCAGTTGTGACCCATGGCAGGTGTTTCTAAAGATCCTGGCTTACCTACATTACTGACTGGACTTAGGCTTGTCTAGAATGTTGTCAAACGCAAATACTGATGTAGGAGGCTCTGGCATTGCCAAAAAACCTAAAACTATTTGGACCTTTGATACATGTCCTAACAAAGAAAAAAGCATTAATTGCATGAACTTTGAAATGCTAAGCTGTTCGTGAAGAGTAACACCTCAATCCTCACTCAAGACCTTCTGAGAGGTTCTAAAAAAGCAGATACTTCTGTTATGAGACTTCTTGAACAGCAACTTGCCGAGTTGAATCAAGAGCTTCAAAAACATCAAGCTGAGTCAGTGGTACAACTCCAGTAGAATAGGCTTAGCTGGATGAGATGATGCCACTGATCTACACTACAGCTTATTGCTTTTGAGTTGTAAGCACAGAGCCTGCACTGAAGTAAATCCCACTTTAAAATACTCAGTAGTGGTAGGAAAGTGGACGGAAAGACACAGAAAGAGGCATTTTCTAAAAAGATTCAAAGCTGAACAGCACGACTATAATACCTTTAATTTATGAAGCCCTTCTTTAACAGCATCAGCGATAGCAACAGCACCCTTCGAACGCACCAGGCAGTCTCCAAAGTTGATCGCTTCAATCTGCCGAAGTAGCTTCAGAGTCTGCATGACAGCACAAATTTGAAAGTACAGACACGCAAGTAAGTAGATGACCTTCCAGAAGCAATAGGACATCTTTCCCAACACAACCTGGCATCAGGCTTCACCACCCAGAGGTGCTAAGGCTAGCCATGTCCGGAAAGACAAACCCAAAGCCACCGCTTAGGACAACTCACCTCTGCCATGGCCACAGCTCCTTTCTCCGTGAAGGTGTTGTCATTCAAATTTATAACCTTAAGCAGTGGGTTGATGGCAAAGGCCTGGGCCAGTGCTGTGATGCCAGGATGGTTAATTCCATTCTGTGGCATATGGACCTCTTCTAGGGTCCCAATGATCTGGGAAAGGATCGCATATGAAAAAAGTTGTCAGGAGACATACTTCCACTCAGGAGTAGAGCTCTGCTCTTTAGGATTTGCTGAAAATTGTTTTCTTCCAACTCAAAACTCAGTTCTTCTACACAGTATTATTTACCAGCAATTATGCCACAAAGTGAAACTGCAGCCTCATAACAAGGAGCATATTAACACAAAGCCCTGATTTTAAGATGCACAAGTAGCATCCCCCGGCACACCTACTCTATAGATACCTTAAGATAGGATTTCTTCACCCTTTGTTCAATAACACTGAAACAGACCAATTAACACCACTGGATACAGTATTTTTCTAATTAAGATCTACATTTTACCTTGACTGCAGAAGCAAACCCATAAGAAAAATCAGTATGAACACTGTTTATAGTCTAAACAGCATGTCACAAAATACAATAATGAATCCCATTTTCATAATGCCATTCAGTCTGAATTCCTTATGAATCACTGATGCATATGTATCTAAGTAATCTTCTTTTTGCCATGATTACTGAGTAGTCAGTCACATTCAGACAGTTCTTAACAAAAAAGAAAACATAACCTATAACCTGCAATATCATTAATATATCTGACGATATGCATTACAATTCAGAAACTACTATTAGCATCAGCAGAGGAAAGAAGGAATTAGGTGCCCCCAACTACAATGAATTCTCTTTCCCCAGTAACAGTGCAAGTTGGCCAGTGACACCTAAAAAAAGCTAAAGAAGCATTTAGAGACCTTAAAGGAGGATGCTAGTGAAAACACTAGGTTATTTTTGCCAGATGATTGAACAACTAGGCAAAGAAGCACTCGAGAGGTCAGCTGGTACACCTAACCCCAGATAAACTCCATTAGCATAGAGGGAGGAGAAGGAATAGGGCTATTATTAAATTACTCAGGAGATACCTATTTCTCCCTTAAGTAACCACTTTACACAGCCACTAATTATGTGTTTGGAAACTTGGGTCACAGAAACAGTCACCAATTCTACCTGCACTTGTTGAAAACTCCAGTTTCAGCAAACAACATTGCTACTTTAGTGAAGCAACCAGCCACTGCCTCGAAGCTGAAGCAAGCTCTGTGTACATTACCTTTAACATTAGCCCTTAAGCACACCTTGCTCCTATTTGCTGTTAAGGAGCCCTGGTTTGGTACTTACCCCAAAAGCTTCAGCCAGAGCAGTGGCACCATCATTCTCCAGACGATTTCTGCCAGCCACAAATATTTTCAAAGCAAGAGGCTTGCCCTGGGTACTTGATTTCCTGTGACACTCCTTTAGAGCACCTGCCAATATCTAAAGACAAAGCTAGTTTATACTACCTCAGCATCCCATTCTGAAGGAATCCAAATGTGTTTTGAGGACTCAGCTCTCAAGATACACTTTTGTTACCGCTGATATGTACCTGATCTACATATAATAGGATATACAAGAAAACTGTCCAACTACAACACTTTCACAGTAAGTACAGTCTTCAGCAAGATGCAGTAACTCTGCAAAACTAGAAGACAGTGACCCCACTAAGAACATTTGATTCTTAAACAGGTAAACATATGTTAATGATAGCAGTCCCAGTTTTCTGCTTCTTCCAACAGGCATCCCTTCAGTGCTAGAGTTGATAACACTATTCTCAAATCTACAGTCTACTAGCTCCCCTGACAGGGAAACTAACATTTAGGATAAAAAATGTTCTCCTATGCTCGATAAAAACAGATGGGCTTTTCATACATCAGGAAATTTATCCAGGAAAGCATGTAGAAAGAAGGGATCTGGAGACTGACAAAAGGGGCGAACAACAATCTTGAGTTTAAAAGGAAATAGGAAGTCCTGCAAATGGGGAGGAGTAACACCATAAACCATCATAAGCTGGGAGAGTGCTGAGAGATGGAATTAAGACTGGAGAAGAGAAGGCTCGGGGGAGATCTTATCCATGTGTAAATAACAGGATGTGGAAGATAAGGCGGCCTAAAGGAAAGTCAGACAAATGCACACAAAGTGATGCAGAAAGAATTCTATTCAAACCCACAAAAAAGTGGCTTGATTTTGTGTTTGTGTGTGTATGTGAGAGTTTTTAAACCCTGGGACAGACTATCCATAGAGCTTATCAAAAGTCTCCACCCTTTGAGATAATCAAAACCTGACTAGACACATCCTTGAGCAACCTGGTTGCCCTGAGCAGGGGAGTTGAACTAAACAATTACCAAAGAACCCTTCCAACCTCTAGCATTCTGAGATTCTGTGCAGCGCAGTGTGAAGCCAAGTCCTGGCTCCAACCTCATTCCCAAAAACTAGATATTCCTTACCTTGCCACCACCAATGCCCATGCCACAGTTGTTGAGCTTGAGCTCCCGCAGGGTGTAGCACGCAGGGCTTTTCAGCAGTGCCTCAAAGCCACGCACTCCATCTGGCCCAAAGGCATTGTCACTCAGGTCCAGCTCCACCAGCTGGGCTCCAGCAGCAATGAGTGCATCCCCCAAAGCTATCTGTAAGGAAACAGATGGCAGTGGGTGGGAGTGGATTGACTCTTAGTGATAGCATCACTGCAGTGGCTAGGTATGACAGGGATGCTGCAAAAAATTTCCACTTTGAAGTCTTTCAGCAAAACTGCACAGGGAAACGAAACTTTACAGCTAAAGCCAGAGAAGAAGTGCAAATTAAGCTGAATATAATCATAAGGAAGTTACCAAGAAGTTATCCCATCCCTTTAGGTCAAACACATCTTTCAAAGTGATTTTTCTCCTCTACACTCTAGAAGAAATATTGTTTCCATTCTGTTGAGCGTATCACTTTTTGTTTCACAGGACTCAAGGATTCAGGGAACTCTATAATGCTCTTGGAAGAGATGGCCACATGCTTTAGAAAGCTTAACTCCCTTTCTATCACAAGGGTATTTTCCCAAGTGACAAGCTCCTTCGTTAGCACGGACCTGCATTTGACCTTTCATCAATACTTTTCCACCTTATACAGAGGGAGCAAAAATAAGAATCATTCATCTTGTGAGACACTTATCATCATAAAGATCAGCTTTGCTGAAAAAATACACTCCCACAAAAAGCATGACAGGTAAAAAAAGTTATTATTCAGCAGTCTCAGATCTAGTTTCTACTCACCAAAGCAGGAGGGATCTCAGACCTTAGTCTCCCTGTGAACATGTCACTCCAATGGCACCTCTAAAATAACAAACATATAGGTAGAAACCATTAAAATATTTAGGACAATCACTAGGTATACAGAGGTTTAAACATAGAAGCTGCATTACACCATAGGGACATCTTAATACTGTATATGTCTTCCCTTGGGCTTGTCATTTGCTTATATTAAAGAGCTACAACAACCAACGCAACAATTACTTCACCTGTAAGGACATAAACCCACTGAAATGCACATTATAAACTAACACTACACAAGAAATCTTGCTTTTAATTCAAGCTGGAACACCTTTCTGCTGAGATGATTACCACAGGAAAAAAAGGAGCAGGAAACTGAAGGCCACATTAGGAATGCAGGTTTTGCTAAGGTATGAAGCTCAACAATCTGAATTTGCTTGAAAAGCCACACTTGGGTGATTAATGTGAATCAGTGTTTCCTACTCCTCTCCTGCAAAGGACAGTGCCTCTAGCAGCACAGCATTATAGAATCAGAATAGTAGGGGTTGGAAAGGACCTTAAGATCACCTAGCTCCAACCCCCATGCCATAGGCAGAGACATCACATGCCAAATCATGTTACCTAAGACTCTGTCCAACCTGGCCTTTAACACTGCCAGGGATGGAGCATTCACCACTTTTTTGGACAAACTGTTCTAGTGCCTAGCATTAGGCTAGAACACAGCAGAGAAACTGTACCTTGAACACAGAAAAGCCTCATGGTGCACTTCATTATATTTTCTCAATTCAGCCATTCCCTGAAGACTTATGCTTCAGACAATCCAATCATTCCCAAGATTATATGACCCAGCTTTTCCATTAGAACTTAAGTTTTGTTGTCAGTCATTTGTTCACAGATCCTGCCTCTGCAGTGAGGCTCTTCCTTGCACAGCTTTCCAACTTTAAAATTGGAAGCCCACTGAATAAGAACAGTTAGGAATGCAGGAAGTGTTCCCATTACCCTGAAGTCCTTGAGTTCTGCCATATTTTCATATGGTTGCTCTTCCTAATGGAAGAACCACCAAGCAAGTTCTGGGCCTTACTCAAGACAGGCTACTGGAGGGAAAGCATAGCTAGGCCTTCAATATTTTTACATTACTACCCCTTCAATTAGCCCCCACTTGAGGATCTCACCTTGAGCTCCGATTTCTTCTCCAAGGCTTTGGCAATGACCTTTGCTGCCTCCACACCCACTGTGTTCCCTTCCAGGCGCAGTGCCTCGAGGCCATCAAACTCCTCAATTTGCTTGATAACTCCTTCAGCTGCAAAAAAGCAGATAGTCTAGTAGGCCTTTCAGCTATCACCTTGGGTACCACAGTAACACTCTGATGCAGCAATACTCACTCAACTCTACCCTTATGGAAAACAGCTGAACAGTATCTGAAAGAATCCTGAAACAGCAATGGGAACAGAGCTAAAGTGTCAGAACATTCTCCATTCCTCATCCTGCCTTTTCATACTTTATTTCTAGTTTTATTCTCAGATAGCCATCCTCCTATTTGCAAGAGTAGGTTTCCTGACTTCCTAAGAAAGATTCCTCTGCTGTTCAGCACATGCTTTAGGAGCTAGAGTGCATGTGACTACAAAGATGTAAGGACTAAGCTAAAAGCTGATGGGAACTGGTGCCACATCAACAGGAAGAAGTTGCCACTGACTGGTAAAAGCAGATGCTTGTTTAGCAAACATGTCAGAGTGGAGCAATTTAACTTTAGAATAATCCTATGCAAGACACAGGAGCAGGCTACAGACCCTCTCCTGTCAGTTATTCTCAAGTTTCAAAGCCTTTACTCATAGTTTGATGGCTTTGCACTATTAAAATGGAATACAAAAAAAGCATCACCTTTGGAATCAGTAGAAGTATGCACTACACAAAAACTTTCTGAAGAACATGCTGTTTCTTGGTGTGGCAGAAATGTTGATCTAAATATATACATATTTTCCAGGTATTTACTACATTTGCAGCTACTGGAAAACATTTTTAATTGGGAAATACATACCAAGAGAGAATCCAGGAAAAAAGTGGCAAGAGTCTAACAAATTAGTCACAACTTGGGAAGACACTGGACCATTGCAATAGACTTTCAGCCATTGCCTCTGTTCAGGTCTTTAAGGCATCTACTTGTCAGTAAGCTGTCATTCATTTGCTTACTGTTTTTAAAAGTAGTGACTTCTAATCCCAGTAACTGCCAAAAGCACTTGGAGAGAACACCAAGGAAACAAGAACTATACACCAGGGAGGTAAACCACAATTCTACCATCTGTAGCACTACCAGGGTACAAGGGAAGGAAGTATCTCTATCAGAAGCAGCTGTAGCTGAATGAGCCTTGCATCACAGCTAATATGACAACTTGTCCCTGCAGAATTAGCAGGAGGTTTATCACAAGACTTTAGAATTTCAGCGAGACACTTCCCAGACACAAGGGTATTTTCTCTTACCATCTTCAGCTGTATTGAGTTTAAGGCTCTGGCCTTTGAAGCTCAACTGTCCACCGCCCACTTTTGTTTTGGCAAGTGACTCCACAAGCTTAGTGATGTCTTCTGATGCCATTTTTCTGCTTTTCCAAGTGTTGAGCTGTCAATTCAAAGAAACTGTCAACATCAGAAAGCAAACTACAATCCATCATCATTAGCATTTTCCCCATAGCTTGCTTACTGCAGCTAGGTAGGCTAGATTAATATTCCAAAGCCAGTCAGATGGTGTTAATTCTTCCAGTACTGACAGGACTTGGGTTTTGATGGAGTTGCAATACTTCATAAATAATCAGTAGCTAAAACTATGAATTAAGGCCACATTAAGACATTACTCTGGGCAATACTTTTGCCATTATACTATTCCTCCCTCCCAAACTCCAACCTTTGGTTAGACCTGCTGCACCTCTGCCTTGTCCTGCAAAGCAAGCCAGAGCGAAAACAACTGTTTTTCCTTTCCAGTGATGTCCCCAGTAGTGCCCTTGTCAGCACAGTTCTAGAACTGTTGCATTGCTGAAAGCATCATGTGTTGCATTCAAAACTCTCTCAGGTTTGTGGGCTTTCTTTCTTTGCAGATATCCCACACAGATTCATCACACATTAAGCAGAATGGTCTTACACTGATGAAGGATAAGCAAATATTTTGCCTTGAGGCAAGTTTTGCTAGCTTTGTCTGGTAGAATTTGCATATCATTATTTAATGAATATCAATCACTGCATAAACTGGCCTCCATTCATTCAGCAGGATAAACAGAGCATGTTTCTTATCCCAGCACCTCTGCTAGGATAAAAGACTACACACAACTAGTGCTTAGAAGCAATACACTTATAAGACAGACTTCAGGCATCAGAAGGGATGAAGATTCATTCCTATGATAGAAAACTGGTTCCTGTCCATTCAGTCTGACATAGAAATGGCCCCACACCCTTGTAGCTCTTTGAGCTCAACAGTGCTGATTTTAAAACATCCCCTAAACAGAAGTTGCATATTCATACTCTCCTCCTGATACCTAGTTGTGAAGCCTTCAGCTTCACAGAGTACAACTTCCCTCCAGCTTTCATTAACTTCAGTTTTGCTTTCGAACAAGGGAAATAAGATCTCCAAGGTTATCAACATCACTTGTATAGGATGACTGTCACAGCAGTAGAAAGATGCTCATACAACTTACTCCACTCCTACCACAGACACCAGACTGATGGAAATTTCCAACATCTGCCAATTTAGCACCAAGAATGAATAAGACATCCTCTCACCCATGAAGGCTTTATCAAACAGGAACAAGAGCTAGGATCCAAAGAATTCAGACTACTCACCCAGCTCAATTATTAACTTTACTTTTAAATACCTCACTACTCTACTGTTTACAAAACTAATTCTGTTCTACTTTGATGCTCTTCAATACTCTACAGGTGTACTCACACCCTTTGCTTCTCTTTCTCTTAAATCCCCTTTTACTTTCTTCAACTCACAGGCTACTGCCTAATTTCAACATACAAATTCATCATCATATCCTGAAGCATGTTTTACTGAAAGCACACCAACCACACCCAATTGTCAACCTACCCGAAGTCCCTTGAACTGCTACGTCTTCCAGAGAAAAAGCTTTAAAGAGATCATAATAAAAATTGAAGAATTAGTACATTTAGCAACTATAACCACATCCTGGAAACACCTGGAGAGGGGTTTCCTTGTTATTTAAAGAATCCATGAAACTGTATACTGTCCGGTGATCTAAAAAGAAAACCAAAACGGGACTTGCTTTAATTACAACACTTTATCCACGCCAGCAGACCACACAACGGCAACCTGCTGCGCTAGCCTAGGGAGAGGCCTGCCCTGCTCCCCGGGCACCCGGGAGCGCTGAGTGACAGCCCAAGGTTACCCTCCAGCCGGCCCTGGACCGGCCTCCAACCGCAGCGAGTCCCGGTGAACGGCTGAGGGCTCCCCACTTCCGCCGAGACCGCTGCCGAGCGCCGGCCACGCTACCCCACCACGACACCTCCCATTAACGGGCCCCGCCGTCCCGGGGCCGCGGCACCGATACCCCCCATGCCCGCGGCGGCAGGCGGCTGCCGTGCAGTGCCGCCTCACCTCACCGACCGATCCGGCTGCCGCCGAGCCGGGAAAGGCGATGGAGCGGTGCCGGCACCAACCCTCACGCCGCCGCTGCCGCCGGGGACGATGGGTGAGGGGCGGGTGGCGGAGGCGGAGGATTTGAACGCCGGCAGTTCTGCTCTCCGCCGCGGGATTGGCTGTGCGGCGTGACGTCACAGCCCCCCCCCTCCGGCCCCACGCCGGGTGTTGACGGCCGACGTGCCGCAGCCGGCCGGCCTCGCTACGTGTGGGCGGGGCTACGCGGCCTGCGCGGCGGCGTCAGCCGTGGAGCACGCCGGGATGTGTAGTCCTGGAGGCGGGGAGTATCCGGCATAGCCTGGCGGGGAGGCAATGTGTCGGGAGGGCATCGGGGTTTGGCTTTTGTGCCCCTGTTCTGTGGCTCGAACGAGGACGTGTGACAGCGGCCCTTGTCCCTGAGCTCGGCTACCGCTGCTCCTGCCGCCTGGGCTCCGAGGCAGCCGGGCCTGGGGCTGTGAGGTCAGGCCTCTTTCACAGCAGTGGCTCACGGAGGATGTGGCCAGAGGAGCTGAGTTGCTCCGTAGGGCTTCCAAGATAGCTACAGATGAGATACGAGTGCCTTCTCCTGTGAAGCCTTATTTAGATACTGTCTGTGCAGATCTCATCTTGTACTCAGGTGTTACTGTCAGGCCTTTTCACTATGGAAAGCATTTCATCCAGCAGTCATTCCTGCTTCAGGATGCAAAAAGCACCAGTCTGCTTGACCGCTTAGTGTGTACGTTGTGTGTGATACTTTCTTCTCGAGTGTAGAAATAGAAGTACATCTGGTGGGGCAAAGTGAGCTGCGTATAAACCTGATTCCTACTGCAGTGCGATTGCACAGGTCCTCTTAAGGCAATCCCTTCTCTCTGAGTTCCAACCTACAAGCACTGATACAGGTACATTTCATGTGACAAGTACAGATACCTGGTGAGATAGGTACTGAGGTCAGTAATAGCCTGGATTTATTCTGCCATTAAGTCCCAAAACATTACAAGAGGCATTTTTATTCTCTCACAATTCTCCAAACTGTGGTTTTAAGAAATTATACCAAATGCTTATATGGACCCAAGACAAGATTGTCAGTAATTGGCAATGCTGAGTGACGTGCGAGACGGAATTAGGTTGAATGGCATGATAGACCACCTTTGTTCAGGGGGAATACAAAAAGCAATGAAGTTTCTTTATGGAGCATGACAGCTGAGAGAATAAAAGCCATAAGTTGGTACAGCAACCAGATGGAAAACCTGAGCAAAAATTAACTCAAATAATAAGAGGAATTTCTCTTGCAACTGAAAAAAACCAAGAAGATGAGGCAATGACTAGATTACTGCTGTATGTGAGAAGCATAAAGCTGCCAGAAAACTCAGAGCAGATGAGGGAATAAATGAGTGTGATCTCAAGAAGGAGCTTGAACTTTGAAAATACAAGCAAGGAATTTGGCATTTGTTGGCTCTTCACAATATTTATCAATAAACAGAAACATATCAAATATATCTGATTCCCTTCTCTGTTGTCCTCCCAAACACTAATACTAATTACATGGCTGGATAATAAAGTCTTTAACTGTGGACGCAGTTGGAATTGGAATGAATTTGTGCTGTGCTAGTGTAGCATAGATCCATACATTTATTCTCCCTACAGGAATAGCTTTACAAATCAATGTAATTTTTATGACAGAGTATTTTGTAGCAGGGATTGGTGGTGTTCTGGCTCTGCTGACTTCCCACACACAAGACCTTGATAACCACTCTTGCAAATGGTGAAAATCTTTGTGCTAACCACTGAGGAAAGATGTTGCTTTGTGAGAGGAGCTGTATGTGCTGGACCATGACCTTGCAGGACAGCTCTCAGTCTTACAGAGCAAAGGATATAGGACTGGAAGGAAGCATAACATGACATTGAATTGGGAAATGCAGTCTTGTATATTAATGCTCTTGAATTAAACACTAGTGCTTCTTCCAGTGTTCCAGTCTTGATTGTGTGTAGACTTTTGGTTTTCTCCTCTTTTTCTCAGCCACTCTTAAGCCCTCTTCTTTCCCCCAGCTGTGATGTCTCGCCTTTCAGAAGTGCTGCAGAGTTGGAGGTGTCCTGGGTTCTGTGAATCATTTGGTACATAATGGCTCTGTGAGGCTGCCCTCCCCATGTGGTCTGGGGCATATAAGGTCTCACCCACGTTTACTTTCCCATGCCTGGTCCAAAGACACCCCTTGACAGAGCCCACCATTTCATGTATGTTTCACTCAGCAGCTTTTACAGCAGAGGCCCAGCTTGGTTAGACTCTACTCATTGTTCAGCTTGTTTGGCCTGGAGAAGGGAGAGCTCAGGAGAGACCTAACAGCAGCTTTCCAGTAGCTAAAGGGGACCTACAAGAAATCTGGAGAGGAACTTTTTACAAGGGCAGGTAGTGACAGGACAAGTGAGAATGGCTTTTAGCTGAAAGAGAGGAGATTGAGATTGGATATTAGGAAGAAATTCTTCCCTGTGATGGTGGTGAGGCCCTGGCACAGGTTGCCCAGAGGAGCTGTGGCTGCCCCATCCCTGGCAGTGTTCAAGGCCAGGTTGGACAAGGGGCTTGGAGCAACCTGCTCTAGTAGAAGGTGTCCCTGCCCATGGCAAGGGGTTGGAACTGGATGAGCTTTAAGGTC
>JBCJKH010019927.1:9748-27232 GCA_039877255.1 Loriculus beryllinus
CCACACAGCTTGGTGTCATCAGCAAACTTGCTGAGGGTGCACTCAATCCCACTGTCCATGTCACCAACAAAGATGTTAAACAAGGCCCGTCCCAACACTGATCCCTGTGGGACATCACTTGTTACTGGTCTCCAGCTGGACATTGAGCCGTTGATCACAACTCTTTCAGTGTGACCACCCAGCCAGTTCCTCATCTGCTGAGTGGTCCATCTGTGTCCAGATCCATGTGTCTCTGGTTTAGAGAAAAGGATGCTTTGCAAAAGTCCAGGTACAGGACATAAGTTGCTCTTCCCTCATCCACTAATTCTGTAACCCGCTCATGTGCTTTTCTTTTCAAGATATATGAGGAGGGCAAGGAGAAAATGATTTCTCAATGGACAGGACAGCAGGGTATATTTTGTGTTGGGTAAACTGAAAAAAAAGAAGAAAAAAAGAATTTTATTAGAGAGACTCTGAATGAATCTAATTCTATATAGTGGAAACCGAAATTTATGTCCTTAAAACATGCGAAAATAATCTGAATGTATCATCATACTAAAAGTTATTCCATAAAAAAAACTTTGGGTTCAAAGAAATGGATCAATAGACGGAAGTAAAAAAATTCAAAGCCAAGCTGTGAGACAGCCAGAGTGATCCTTGCCTTGTGAAATGTACTACATCAGCAAGATGGGATCAGATGCTAGCAAATTGAACTTCCAAAAGGCACTAAATCAGTACGATTTGATTAGTCCTTTGGCCTTTTTGAGGTTCTTCTCTTAAAACACTGTTCACATCACAGGAATGATGAATCCATTTGTTCAGATGAATTTGACATGGCTGTGCAGCTTTAATCCTCGTTACCATGCTAAGGAGTAGTTTGTGACAAACTTTTTTGTTCCCTTGAAGAGAAAGGGGAAGGACCACACTGCAGCTCCATGCAAGTCCACGTGAAGCTGTGGGGAAAGGTGACAATGGAAAGCAGGGGGACATAAAAAGTAGTCACAATATGTGACTTGCACTTGACAGCCTATATGCATTCATACACAAGCAGTACAATACTACATTTGTGGAGGTAAGGATCCGAGGGTCCTTTATGCATCTCTGTGAAGCAATGGGTTCTTCCCCAGGGCAAGTGAGTAAAGAGGTGAAAGAATACTTCTAAGGTTCTCCAGTCTCTTTGGAAACGAGTCAGTCTTTCCTTCCTCATGCTGCCCAATATAACCTGCTTCATCAGAGTAGTCACATATAAGGCCTTGCACAGATTGCTCTTGTGATTGTGTTTCCCTTTAAGTTTCCTAGTTCAAAGATTAACTGAAATTAGGAGATGAACATAGAGTAAAATTTCCTTTAGGTTTGATGACAGGATTTATAATCTACTAAATAATTAAACCTGCCCTAAAACACCTCTGATCTTCACTGTCCTCTGTACTTTCTAGGTGGACCAGAAATAAATGTTCATGGATTGAGTTGCCTTTTGCTTAGTGAGAAAGGCTTTTGGCACTGCAACAGCAGATTAATTTGCTGCAGTATTTTCCAGCTTTGCTATTTGTGATGGTAAGGTAAAAAAGTGCAATGCAGTAGTCTGTGTCCTTTGGAAACATTATTCAGTTAGTTCTATTAATGGTTTGAGCTACTCCCTAATGGATGCTGTATCTTCTGGATGCATTCACCATCTGAAATACGTCACTCTGTTTTCTTCTGTCAGGGTTGGTTCTGAAAGGCTGACATTGTTTTAAACAGTTACCTCTAGACAAGGGGATTAGAAGTTGTTAGGAACTGATGAGGAAACAGCATGGGTCTGGTTTCCTTAGGAAAACACTCTAAAAACCGTATCTGCCAAGCAGTAAACCTAAGAGAAGGCAAGGGCATAGGGCATTCATTATTACAGCCTTTGTCTTATGGAACGACCGCTACACATATTGAAGCCCCACTGTCTGGGAAATGCTTGGACATTTCTTGCTGATAACTGACATATGAGTCTTCTGTTTTCCTTCAGTTCAATGCACGGCCTTCCCTTTTGCTCTATTTAACTTCTTTCATCATGACCCATGAAGTTTTTTCATCCTATTTTCTTCCCCCATCACATCTTGCTGATGAGGGGAGTGATACAGCACCTTGGTGGGCACCTGGCATCCAGTCAGTGTCAACCCACCGCAGTGGGTGAAAGTAAGGTAGATATAAAGTAAATTCAATCAGAATTGGCCTTCTCTCTATTCCAATTTTATTTTAGCTGTCATAGAATGGAAAGACGAGATATGTTTTAAGGCAAGATGTAACTGTGGGTATGTCATAGGTCAGAAGAAAAAGCACAAGAGAGCCAGGATGAGATCCTTTCTCTCCTCACTGCATAATACTATAGAACTTGGACACTGTCTCCAGTATTTCCCTGCAAGTACCATTGTCGATATGGGCAGGGCAGAGGACCTAATGAAACTGTGATCCGAGCACAGCAGACACATCTCACAAGTGTAGATCACATTGTCAGGATTTCTTGGTTAAATTACACCTATAAGCCTCAGGCAAAACCAGGTAAGCAAGATATAACACCAAGGAACTGATAATCGGAAGAGACAGAACATCATCACCATTTTGTAATCTGAAGACAGAGAAATTAAATTGGTCATGGTCAAATGAGGGCAGAGAGGACACCTTTGGCACAGGTAGAAATAAAATGACAGATCACTTTCTTAGGCATTTGATTAGCCTTTCCTTCTGGCTTTTGCTTAAACCCATTTGACAGCAACTGACTTAGTTACACTTTGTGATTAATTTCCTGGACATGTAGCCTTTTCATTTATTTTCTCATTTGTGTACTGTTTTCAGACCAATCCCAGTGTCTGTATATGCACTTTTATTGCTATTACATGAATAGTTTTGTTGAATAATGTTGGGTGAGTAGATAATAATTTAGTATGAGATTATTAACAAAAGGTAGTATCTCTCAACCTAGCACAAGATACAGTGCTGCCTTCTTAACGGGGAGGTTCATTTTGAGATGCTAGAAATAAACTGAAGGCAAAGAATAAATATTTCCATTTTGTTTGGATCCCTTTACATAGTTCTTTATCAATATATTTACATAAACATCACTGTCTATTCATAAAATGTATGAAAACTATACCTTTATTGTCCCAGCTGCTCAAAACATGTGGCTATCAGATTCCTTTTTAAACAAGGTCATACTGCAGAGCTGCAGTGTATCAACTGATGCTTATGCAAAAGCATGGTGGTGGAGCGAGTAGTTTACACTAGCACGTATATTAACTTGCACTTAATAGGTTCAAGCTTCCCATAATACTTTGTTCCAGTAATACTTTGTTCTCTTTCTGGAAAAAGCACACAACTTAGATGAATATTTTACACATTTGTTGGAGATCCTGCCAGCCAAGAATTTATCCATGGAATATTTCATGATCAAATACAGAGTTGAATAGACAAAAATATTCATGTTCTTTATTCTCCAAAGAAGAAGAAAAAAAATTATTAGAGAGTGAGAAAAAATCTTATTGAGATTATACTAAATTAGACTTCTAATCAATTTCTTTATATAGGAGGCTGATATCACTGATTTGCTGTAGTCAGCTGTGGGGTTCCAGCAGCATGGAATATCATGATCTGGAGGTGTTGCTTGTTGCCAACTCTATCTAAATGGATGGTGTTTGTTCCAACTGAACATGCCCATCATGCCAGTTAGCAGAGGGAGTGCACCCAGCCCACTCAGTTCAGTTCTAAAACGAAAGGAGTTCTCCACAGTGTGGGCAAACAGTTACTCTGACTGACTCCCACACAGAGCCTCAATTAACTACCAGCAGCTTCAGGACATTGAGTTTACTTGCCACTTACAACAAAAAAGTAAAGCTGCAGTGAGCAAGACTGAGCAGTTGTTGAACATCACTATCAAGGAGTACAAGGAGTGTGGGTGTTGGTGCTGTTTAATGGGTACATGGGTAGAGGTCCTAGTGTTGACATGTTTAGAACCAGACCTTCTCCTCAATTCATAGGTTCCTGGATGTTGTTCATAACCGACCTCTTCTATCTTGTCAGAGGAGCTGTACAGTCTACTGTGGACAATGGATTCTTCTCTATCTTTCCTCCTTTTTGCTGCAGTTTTCAAACTGTTCCCATCTAGTTTATGGTATGTTAAAAGCAAGTAATGTGTTGCTTGTCACAAAACTTTCTTTCTCCTGTTTCTTGCCTGGCAACTCTCCAGGCAGGTTTTTAGGGTGTACAGAACTGTGCCTCTCACCAGCTGTGTACTGCAATGTAAAGAAATTTACTTTACACTGTTCTATTTACATCTATGATGAAAAAGCAAATAAACAAAGAGAACCTGGGAAGCGTAAAGAAGCCACCATGAGACTTTGCTCATCAGCAGGTCAGGACAAAATACCTAAACTACAAACCTCACTGTTCAAGCTAGCACTGAACAAGTAACTTCTAAGCTTACAAGGAGGGCACACTGAAGCAGAGGTCGAAACACGTCCATAAAGCAATGAGATTCTTTATGTGTGAGGTATAGCCATCGAATCTACCACAATCCAAAGAGTAATAGCTGAAATGCCACAATGGGTAAGTTAAGATGGCTCTTTGAATAACTCAGAGAGAAATCTGAAGAACATTTGTAAAATCAAGAAGTTTCTTAAAAATTTGGAAGGATAGAGTTTTAAGAAAGAGTAAACATGTTTCTTAGTAGCCAGAATTTTTACTTGGGGCTTTATGTGGGCATAAAAGGGGTAAAGCCAATAAAAAACAAAACAAGGCTTTGGGAAGTATATGATCACTGTCAAATATCTTGGTGTTTGTCCTATTTTTGTCTATATGATGTAAGGTTTGTTCCAGTTATATATATCATTGTCAATCAGTCTGGTTTCAACCCCCCCAGATATGAAGTTTGTTTCAGCACCAGCAGCCGAGAAAACACTAGTTCACAATAGAAGGAAATAGGAAGTATAAAATATAAAATAACAAAGAGGAAAAAAAAAATCCTTAAAGATTAATATTTTTTTAAATTAAATTTCTCTATCATCTCTTCAGGGGTGGGGGAAAACTTCATTGCCTATCATAAACTGCTGGTAAATATACTGAGGACAAAAACTAGCTGTTTCACTGCTGATAGTAGCTAGAATATATAAATGATTCTGTATTTAATTTTAAAAATAATTACATATGTGTATGGACCTGTTTCTACTTATGCACAGGAAAATATTTAAGGGGGAATTTACTGTTGTGTCCCCATTTGATACATTTCCCAGAACAGCTAACTGCTCCAGAAACAAAATTCCATTTACGGTATAATTATGAACTTTAGGGTGGTTACATTAAATAACCAAAAAGCAATTCAGACCTTTCTAATTCAGGAAACTGAAGCTGTCTTTAAAGAACAGCTCTCTCCTATGGGGAAAAGGTAGTAATAAAATTATATCATTAGCACAAAGATTAATATGATTTCAAGAAGATATTCTTGGCCATCAGCTTAATATAAAGACATAGAACTGGAAAGTAATTATCTGACTCCAAAAATAACTACTGGCTTTGTCAGAAACCATAACATGTCAGCCATGGAACTGAATGACAAAGCCTTGGAGAAAGCCAAATGACAAAAGAAAAAAGCTACATAGATTTGTAGTGGTTGATGGTTGCTCTTAATGATACACATGACAACAATCTGATGTAGAAAAAGCTATTGGAGGCAATCCGTAAAACACATTTCCTTCGGGTTACCTGGTGAGTTTGTTTCAGTTCAGTGCTCGCAGTTTATTTCTGAGCAGTACTCGACATTACTACAGTAATATCTAGTCAAGCACTGGGGCAGCTCATTGCCACACACACCAATAAACACATGGACAGAATAGATGAGTGACAGTATAAAGGTGAAAACCCTGCTGTTTGTTCCTAACATTATCATTGGAAAGACTGAAGACTATTATGTCCCTAAATTTTGTTTCACTGTATATGTTAAACACTGCTTGTTCATAATTATAAGTAAAAGAAATGGGAAAAGGATAGAAAAAAGCAGGAATTCAAATCTAACACATTTCAGAGATGTTAAAGGGCAAATGATTAAGAGACCAGCTACCTTATTTTAAGTGAAAGCTCAATGAGTGCTGCTTCCACCTTTGAAGTTAAAATAAATGGTTGCAGCTTTCAAAGAAAAAAGGCATTTTTTCAAAGAAAAATGCATTTTCCTAGGGAAATGCTGTCCAACCTGTAGTAGTAAAGGTTGAAAGGAAAAATGACAGTTGTTTTTCCTGAAAGAGCAGCATTAATGAAAACAGGTTCATGGAACATGTGTAACACTAACCATGAGATTACTGGGGGTTTGGTGGTTACATCTAAGGAATGTTTTAATGGTTGTATTTAAGTAGCAGTTGGGAAATGGTATGTTACATGAGAAAGCTTAGTTATTGCTCTACATCTCACACTGCCACCATGATGTACTTATAGACAAGTGAGCTCTCCAGAGCAAAATGATCAGGAGACATAATTTGCTTTGTGATATCTCCATACATGCCTGAAACATTTCAAAGTTCGTTTTGGTCTTTTTTCCTAGACCTTTTCTTTTTCTACAAATTAAAATATGAAAACCACTGCTCTGCACTCCAAACAAGGAAAACTTTATTTTGTCATTTTATTATTTCATTGCTTTTCTGCGTGTTGCAAAACTGTAGCACGTAGAGTAACATACCTTTATTTATGACATCATGTCCTTGCTGTTAATTCAATAAGCAGTGAAACTCCTAAAAAAAGTATTTAGCTGTCTGCCCTCCTTATGGATTTATCAGCCCCACCTAAGGTAATTTTGCTGCAAAGCTGGGCATTGTTTTTACAGATACCTGCTCTGGTCACATTAAGACATACAAGCTAAAACTCTCAAAGCAGCCAACTTGTGGGTTAGAAATTCATGGCACTTATGAACTTTGTGGGAAAATGCACAGCTACACTATAATTTCTTTTGAAAGTTGAAGCAGAAACTTGTGCTTATGATAAGATACTGTTAGAAAAGCTCTCACATTAGATTTTTGTCTGGGCCTTTGAAGTCAAATGCAGTCTGATCTTTTACCTCTAAGTCACATTTATACTTAACTCTTAACATGCTCATTATTTCCCTACTGTTTTTCAAATATCATCACTTGCCTTGACCCCATCAAAGAGGTGTGTGTGTGTATGAGTGGGACAAGCTATTAGTCTGCTTTACAAAGATTCTTAAATCTGGAGGAAAAAAATAAATAGAAAAGGCAGTTTAATTTAGTCAGGGAGATTTTCTGTAAGTTTTGTTGAACATGTTAATACTGGTGCTCTTAGAATGGCCTTTAACATTCCCTTTACCTGTGCTGTTACCGACACAAGTTCTTTTTCAGAAACTTAAGCGTCTCACTGTGAATAACAGGAACACACCAAAAAATATTAAGAAATGTTGTTCTTAATTTACAGTACTTTCATCTTGAGAAGGCTGTTAGATATTTCACCTAATCATCTAACAAAGTGCCTTCATAGCTGTTCTGTGTAACACGGTTGAGCTGATGGCGCTGTGGGAGTCTTAAATCAAGTTTGCATTGCTTTAGTCAGTCTGAACTGGTGTTCAGATATTATTAGAGTCTAGTTCCTTGTGTGTTATAAACAATGATTAGAGCTGTGCAAAACTCAGCCTTCACAGCATTTATACAAAGATTTTCTTCACTTTTCTTATTTGTCGATTCTCTGCTCACCCATATTTGCTTTCTGTCTGACATTTCAATTAGGCTAAAAGTGGTAGGGTAATCATTAAAATAGCTGGGAAAAAGAACCCCTTCACCCTCTTGGGAGTCAACAGAGTATTCAAGATTATAAATACTAAAACTATAGGCATCAGAAAGGACTGAACCAAGTATCATGCATTTCAGCTAAGGAAATGACACAGCAGTTGCTATGGACATCCAAGAAGTAAAGATATGATCACATTTCCCAGGTCTATTATATCTATTTGGAAATATTCCTTAGAGTCTGGATGGGGTATTTCTTTTTCAAGAAAATTGTGGGGCTTAGGAATTGTGTTTTTGTTGGTCAGAAATCTGAATTTTCTTCAAAAAATCCAACTTTTCATTAAAACACTCTGGGATCACATAACATGTAAAAATTTTGGAGACAGAAAATATGTGTCCTGAGAGGAGAAGGAGAGGCTGACACATAATGAAGTATTCTCCTCAGAAAATTAAGATTAAGGGGGAAAAAGTATCTTCCCTTTCTCACTTGCTTCTTGCTCACACATTGGAGTGAAACTCTCAGCTCATGCTCTCACCATGTCCCTGGATCTCATTTATTTGTAGCAGTGCCTTATAGATGACCTTCAGCTTTGGGACTCCTCCATCCTGATTTGTGTCTGCTCAGACTCATCTAGTTTTGAGAGGAGTAAATCAATGGTAGGAGAAAGAGACCGTGATTTTATACCACAGATAGAATTTCAGATGCTTGTAAGCCACTTCTTTAAAGTCTCATGCTAGAAAATGCAGTCTCCAAGTCTTGCCTAGAAAGTTGTCTTTCACAAAGTTCTTCATATTCCTATCACCTGATGGGTGGTTTCTCATCCAATGGGAGAGCATAAGTTTGGGAGGTCTGGGGAAACAGGATACGTTAGTGCTATATAACACCTTTATTCTTATCTAGATTAGAAGAAAAGAGATACCACAGTATCCTTTGAAGTAATACTGTCAAGATTCAGGAGTAGGTATTTATAAAAAGTTAAACTTGTTGGAGCAGGGACCATCTGTTTAATGCATGTTTACGGAGCACCCACTATGATGAATTGCCTGTCTGGTGTTTAATATTTTTCATTCTTGTGATTTTAGTAGCGGTTAATTGTAATAATTTGTACCTTATCTGAAAAGTGAGATGCCTGGGGAATTTAGTTAGGGGAAAAACCTAAAGCAAATTGAAACAACAACAGCACATAAATAATTATGGAAGGAAAAACTGAGAAGCTCAGTTTATCAGAAACTCTCCCCTGAGCAAACTCACAGTGAAAATGGGATGGACCTAGAAAACAAGTGACATCTGGATGAAACTGTATTTCCAGTTGCATTATGGCAAAGCAAAGAAAATTACCTACATACATGTTTGTACTACATAGATAGACAGACAGATATTGTACTAGCTGGTTAAGAAAATTCATTGTGTTGGGAAGAAAGATTTTCACCTCACCTCTTATCTTTACTGTGGTCACATCTCCACAGACTTCAGTAATGTTAGAAAATACAAAGTCCTATTCACTGCTCCCTGAAATCAATAAGAGCCATCTTTGGTTACAGTAAAAAATACCTTTGTGGGTCACTTGTTATTTTAAAATTACAGTTTTTATAATAACAAAGCTGAGGTAAAATCCTTCTCTCACATAAATCAGAGACAGAAAAAGGGGGGGGGGGGGGGAAAAGAAGTTACTTCGGGGTTGGATTTTAAATTTTCCTTGCAAAACCTTATTAAAAAATATCACTGAAAATAGTTAAAATTTCCAGTGGAAACACAAGCCATGTTATTTTAACATCTCTAGTGTCATTGATTTAAATGTCTATCTATGTAGCATTATTTATTTTGAGGTAAATAGATGGGAAGTATGAAGCATCCAACTGAGACTACAAATGCTGGGCTGAATTTTGCTTAGTCACAGCGACCAGTTTACATGCGACCAAGTTGCAGATCTTTTTGCTAGTGAAAAAGTGGCAGTTTTCCATGCAATTATTTATTTTCCATGTAATTTCTGATTTAAACAGCAATTCCTGTGTTTTCCAGTTCTAAAAATGTCAAGTAGTTGAACTAGTGGGGTTTCCAACTCAGTAGAAGTCCTGCTTCTGATTCCATTGTAATTAAAATAATCCTTAAATTCCTATATGAGTACAACTAAATTTCACAGTAAAAGTTTGAGTTCAGTTCCAATATAAGAAAAACATATTGTTTATTGGTCTGAAATCTTTCTGACTTCCTGGCTGTGAGGAGCACTTTATCATTGACATTGAAACACTGAGAGACTATGGCAAACCCTCATGAATTCTGAAAATAACCAAGCAGTTGTTTTGCCTGGGCAGTGTCAGTGCAGAACCTATGAATTCAGATTGACCCTTAAAGCAGGCATCACTTAGCTTTAGAAACAGGCTTATAAACTGGTGCACTTTATCAGGAAGGCAGCAGAAAAACTTCCTGTAGACTCTTTAAATTCAAGTAGAGCTGAAGCTGCAATTGGCCATCAGAAACATACCAGAAAGTACAGTCATGATTCGCTCCAGTAAAGGCAGCCTTTCTTTTGTAGACACACTGTCCACTGTAATATCCTATGAAACATTCATATATATGTTTAAGCATTCTGAGGAATACTCTTAAATTTAAACAGATTTGGCCAGATGGAGTTAAAAAGTTGTTAAAATACTACCATAGTTTTTTGTTAATATACATTTTAAAAGGCTTCTGCCTGACCATGGAAGAGAGTATAATTTAGAAATGGAGGCAAATAAACAAAAAAGTGAAATCATAGTTGGCTTGATAAACATTTCAGGGGTCTATTTACAATTGATCTAGTTCTCATGATTTTCACTCTAGGTGCTATTATTCTTGAATAAGCAAACTTTAATTTCCTTCCTAGGCTTTTAAAGGAGGGTGCCCTCTCCACACCTTTATTTAAAGGATTGCAATTCCATTAGAGCCTAATGCATCTACTGATTACAGTCACTTAAAAAATTCTACATAAAACACTCTCTGTACTTTTGGTGATTTGAACGATGGTCATTTAAATCCAGAACATATCTTTTTCAGCCCTTAGAATACCTGAGACGCAGTCCAAGTGCAACAGACAGACAGAGCACCCAAAGTTAACATAATATATTATATTGCCATTACTTATAATGACTTATTTCAACAGATGATTTCTGTTCTGCAAGGGTTCCCAGCCTACCGGGCATTTCTGAATGACATCAGAAATTCAGACATGGACTTTGTAACAGTGGTCTCAGGTTTTGAGGAGAATTACTTGGAACAGATTTTTCCACCCTGTCTTTCAAAAACGCTGTTGAATTTCTTTCCAAGTATCTGCTGGCTGAGGGTCTGACTCCATGCTCTGGTTTTGTGCAGATTTCCAGTACAATGCCAGGGCAAGCTGTTGTGCTCTCTTCCCAGTTTCGGGTTAATGGCTCTGTTCTGATTCATTCCTGCTTTGGAGACAAAACCCATTAACTTTATTAGGTGCTCAAGTATTGTGCTAACAAGGACCAATAAACACTTCAGTTTTTGCATGGTGCTAACATAGCTAATCATGACATAGAAGGATGGTAACATTTTTCATTGCCTATAAATGGCTAGAGGAGTGAAAGAAATGCTTTCTATAGGCATCCCTCACACTAAGTATTTCGAATTAGCAGGTGAAGCATGTCCCTGAAAATAAAGACTTCTGTGTGAAGCAAAGCCATTGTCTTGGCCTGTGATTTTTACAGCCTTATAAGATTTTCTTCCCACCTCTCCCCCCTCCCCCCCCGCCTTTAAAAATGAAAGTATATTCTTGTAAAGCTATCAAAATAAAGAGTTCATATATTTTGCACAGCACAGGCAATGTTCTGGTTTTGTTCAATTGTTTTCATCTTACAAGATCTCCCTGAGGTGTAAGCAATCATAGAATCATGGAATGGTTTGGGTTGGAAAGGGCCTTAAGACCATCTAGTTCCAAACTCCTGCCATGAGGGACGCCTCATACTAGACCATGCTGCCCAAGGCTCTGTTCAACCTGGCCTTGAACACTGCCAGGGATGGAGTATTTCACCACTTCTTTGGGCAACCCATTCCAGTGCCTCACCATTCTCACAGTAAAGAGCTTTTTCCTAATATCTAACTTGAACTTCCCCTGTTTAAGTTTTTACCCATCACCCCTTGTCCTATCACCAATGTCCCTACTGAAGAATCCCTTCCCAACATCCTCATAGGCCCCCTTCAGATACTGGAAGGTTGCTCTGAGGTCTCCACACAGCCTTCTCTTCTCCAGGCTGAACAGCCCCAATGCTCTCTGCCTTCATATAGGAGGTGCTCCATCCCAACAGTTCTGAGCACAACTGAGCTCCCAGTTCATTTCTGGGATCATCTTGGAAAGAAGGGAGAGAACAAGACTCACAAAGGATGTGATTGCTCCAGGGCCTGAACTGCAGTTTTCAGAAGCTACGATTCATTCTGTGGGGCATCAAAGCCTGTTGTCACATACTTTTAAAGTACTAAAATTTCCTCTGTCTGAGGTGTTATTCAAAATGTCCTTTTCAGGGCTCAAGTTAAAGAACATCACAATGTCTAGACAGTGGGTATGTGGCTCAGAAAAGTGCTTCTGGCAGAGTACACATTTACTGTTCCTTTTGACAATATGAAGGTCTTGGTGTTTCTAAAGGAAAACTCATTAGTTTTACATGCTGATGAAGGAGCTCTTTAAAGAGGCTGGTTTTAATTGTTTCTGATGTGTAGCATGTTATACCTTTTACAAGCAGAAATTCGAATGCCTGCAATGAGAACACAAGTCCAATAGGTCACTTTTCTTTGAAACCTCTAACAGGTTATAAGTCTCTCAGACACAGAATTCTGAAAACCACTGTGCTATGTCCACCTAATAAAAAGAAGGAAACAAACCCCTAGGTGCATGATTTTAGAGCACAGTGATTGAACCACTTATTTAGAAAGTAAGACAATTGAGTTGCAAACAACGCATATGGTCTCTATGAGCATCAGGTCAGGAAATGGCACAGCCTTGAAGCAGCCTTCCTTCAGTGCAGGGAACAGTGTAAGACTGATAGAGAAGGAAAAAAAGAAGCTTCAGCCTGGTGGTCACAAGGGAAGACTTTCATGGCTTGGACATTTATGAGGCTAGTTTGCTGTGTTGATAAATAACAAAACTGTTTTTCAGGAGAACCATACACAATTAAATAGAATCTTCCTAAACCAAAGGAACATTCAGTTCCCTTGCAAAAGCAAAAGCTATATAAACAGTTGTCCTTCAAGACCAACTGCCCTTCAAGAGAGGAAAAGTGTGTCTAGAAAGAACATGTAACAATAAAACTATGCTGTTCTTTTTGCACTGCTGGGACAGAAGATAAGTCGTCGGCGGCTGTGTTCTAGGAGACATAGAAACTGTTAGTGATATTGTGTGTGGGAATATATCTATGTGATTTTCTCCTTCAGAAATATTGAAGATGAGGGTGGATAATACATATGCAAACTAGAAATGTGACAACATGATACCTGTGTGGGTGACTGCAAACAGTCACTGAGGCAACAAGAACAGACCTCTTCACAAGAAAGCCCAGAAGAAGGGGTTGCAGCCTTTCTTTCTGAAGAGAGTCAGCTCAGAATAAATATGATTGATTAAGAGTTGTGTATAAATAAAATAGCTTCTGTGTTGCAGAGCTAACTTGAGTGTATCTTTGCATTGTGCAATATATCTTCTGATACCAACACAAGTTAAAAGAAAATAGATTGTGCTTTGCCAAGCGTCCCTGGAATAGGTTAATTTGATGCTATGTGTTCTTTAACTGCAAATATTTTGAAGAGCTCCACAAAAAGACTTTGTTGCATTTGTTCCATACTCCTACCACTGTTGTACTTCACTGCAGTGCATTCAAGTGTATCATAATTTTTTAAAAGCCAAAGCATAAACTGTAGCTCAAAAATATGCAAGGCAACCGGGGAACTACTCAGACAAACATGTTCAAGTAGCTATTCCAAATTCAGAGGTGCGCACTTACTGCAAAGGGAAAATGAATCTAGTGGACATTAAGACCCCTGCGGCTCTAAGTTGAACCCCCTCAATGCTTTAAGCAGTTCTCAATAGTATTCGTGGGTTAACCTTGTCTGGCTGCCAAGTGCCCATCAAGCTGCTCTCTCACTCTCCCTGTTTAGCAGGACAGAAGGAAAAAGATCAAAAACTTTGTGGGTTGACATAAGGACAGGGAAATCTCTCATCAGCTGCTGTCATGGTCAAAACAGACTCTCTTACTGAAAGAAGTCTGATTTCAAATGATTTTGTTTTCAAATCATGTAATCCGTGTTTTGGTGGAGGCTCCTCAGTGTTCCTATACCTCAGGGCTATTCTTTTCTTCTTTTTGTTTTTTTTACCTTCCTTTACTTTAATCAAGACATTGCTGCAGATGGAGTTGTGCATGTCACTCATGAGAAAGAACCAACAATATACTTTATTTGTTGGTATAATACAGTGAGTTCACAAAGTAGTAAATGTGACAGTGGTTTAACAACATTAAATGGCAAGGTAGACTTGACTGTTCACTGTATAGAGGATAAGGTCAGATAGAAATATCAGGGAGACCATTCTGATGGGTCATGAGATTTAGAAAGGATGCCTTTGCTTTCTGAACTCCTCCTCAGAGAGGAGTAGCTGTGTGTTTGGATCCACTCATAGTCCCTGACTTGGTCAACGGTTTATGTCTATAGGATAATATATGTGCAATCAATCCTTATATATCACTTAGCTAAGATTTCAAAGTTTAGCATGCTATCGACCACTTGCTGAGTATCTATCGTGGTGAGGAATCTCTCAGCCTCAAGGAGTAACCTTGAAAGGTGTCCCTACTCCAGGGGAGATCCTGACATGCAGCCCACTGCCATGAAGGATATTTCAATAGACCATGGACTTGTCCACTAGTTACAGAGTAAGATAATTGTCTTATATTTGCATACCAGCAAGATATCTCAGTTATAGTTCCTGACAGCCCTTGTTTATTATGTGGCCATGTGTCTCCCAAAGCCTGGAGTAAGCTGGATGCAGTGATCACAACCCCACTGGTGATTATGGCATAAGTAGGGAGGTGACAGGAAAGGGGAAGCAGAAGCGCACCACACTAGAGATAAGTTCTCCTTCACTCTAATTCTTTCAAAATGGATTATATCTCTAAAAGATAGTTTGGCTATCTTTGTTAGTTCAACTGCAAGCTCTTGAATTTGATTCAGGAACTACTGGGTAAATATTGGATAGATATAAGGGAGAAGTTCTTTACTGTGAAGGTTGTGAGGCACTACAATAGGTTGTCCAAAGAAGTGATAAATTCTCCATCTTTGGCAGTGTTCAAGGCCAGGTTGGACAGAGACTTGTGCAACATGGTCTATTGTGAGGTGTCCCTGCCCATGGCAGGGGAGTTCGAACTGAATGATCTTAAAGGTCCTTTCCAACCCAAACCATTCTGTGATTCTATGAAAATTTTATGATCTGTGTTAGATGGGTCAGACTGGATAATCACAATAGGGGTTTTTAGCCTCTGAATCTATGATTCTCTTTTTCTTCTTTGTCTTGTATTCTTTTCCCTCCCAGTCTCACATACCTCCCCCTCCTATTGACCCTGACACAGCACAGATTTATTTGGCTGTAATCCTTGTCTCTAGCATTTTCCTGTATTTTAAATTAGTGTCTTAGGATCAGCTTTTCCCATTCATCTCAGTAGGAGACTGGAGAGACACAAGACAACTGTACTATAGAAGAGGATGAAGGGAGGGGAAGTATGTCAAAACTCATAGAATCTGTTATTTTAGTTTGATTACTAATTAGCAAAGCAATTTGCAATAGCAGAGCTGCGATATATGTCACACTCTGGCTCTGTCTGCCTCCTATTACTGATGAGGTGCTTGATTCGTTGTGCTTTTTTCTCTCCCTTTCTCCCACCTCTTATTGTGTGAGCACCAGCTCATCAGAGCCAGCGGCTATTAAGGTGTTTCCTTGGAGAGAGCGAATGGGATGCCAGAGTCTGGAATTTAACCATCTATATACACTATTCTTCTTGAGATTTTTGTATTTATCAGGCTCATAGTGTCAGAAGGCTGTTTAGCATTTCAGGACTATTTGATTCAACAGCATCATGCTTGCTGGCCCTCGTGGGAACTGTCAAGATTTTGTCCTGGTTGACCAGAGAGTGCAGGCCATAGAATCCTTTCTTCAGCACTCTGAAAGCTTAGAAAGGCACCTTGCCTACTGGCAACCTTAGGCAGATCCAGGAATCAACATGTATGAATCAGTTTACAGCTCAGGTAGTCCTGGGGCTTTGTCAGAATGCACTGAAGTCAATGAAAAGATTCATTGGTTTTTCTGCTTGCTTAGGCAGATTAATAAATGCCTAGGTAATAAACTCTAAACCCTTTGGGAAGGCACTGTTATCTGTGCAGCAGTCAAGTAGCACGCAAGGACAAGCTCTGTAGTTAAAACAAATTGTGGGCCTGGTTGATCATTTGAAATATTCTTCAATGGAAAACTCACTTTCCAAAGACAAAATACAGATTTTTCTGTTTGTTTTTCTTTTTTGTTTTTTTTTTTTTTTTGTTCTTCTCATCCCTTAAGAAACCATTCAATATACCAGGATCTGCTCTATCTTTTCCTAGGTTTAGGTTGCATTTCCCATCTAGGAGGTGAGATCCTACATAGCAAATACAGAACAATTTCCATCATGAAAGTGTTCCGGTGATTCTAAAAATGCAGTAATGAGAAATACCAATTTGATAAACAAGGTCAGTGTTAGGGGTTTTCCTCATAGTTCCAATTAAACCAAGGGAAACCCTGCTCTGAATTATTCTTTTCAAAATTCAAAGCTGCAAATCAGGCAGTGCTAAACTCTATGATTTATCAGATTATCCACAGTATATCTCTGTAAGGAAGCCACCAAATCCTCTTTTTTCTCTGTGATCAAAGTACTTACCTCAAGCAGGTTTAAAATATTGCTTCTTTTAAGACTTTGACTTCTCATAGAATTACCTTTTTAGCAAGTTTAGTAGATCACCACTTTATTTTTGTCATTTTCAGCACTACTTTAATTTGAGATTGCATTCTCACACATTTTTTTCAGTGAAATATGGTCTTACATTGGCTCTAATAGGATGGCTTATAAGATGAGGCCACCATCAACCCACTTTAAATCTGCTTATCCCACCACTGTGGTGTGGTGCAGCTCAGCATACTACTAGGGATTAGGATCACTGGAAGTTAAACATTACCATATTTAAACATGCTTGGTGCTCTAGATTTAACTTCCTTAAACATTACTATTAAAAACCCCACTAACTGCTATTACTGGTGGAAAAAAGAAGATTAAACAGAAAAAGAAAAGGATACCTGCCACCCACAAATCAGACCTGCCAATTGGATGAATATTTTCAGTCTCCCTACCCAGTTGTTTTACAAAGAAGATGGGCAAGATGAATTTGTTAATACTTACTCTGACTTGCTACAAAGAAAGACCTTCAAAGCAGAGAGTGACCAATGTATGATATTTCTCCATTAAATTGCTATATTTCTTGGACCAGTCCTTAAAACACAAAGAATCCCAAGCCAGGCCCACCAGATTTGTACTCCCTAATGTCAGCAGAATAAAATATGGGTTGCCCATGGAAGTTGTGAGTGCTCCATCCCTGGCAGTGTTCAAGGCCACGTTGGACGAAGCCTTGGGTGGCATGGTTTAGTGTGAGGTGTCCCTGTTTATGGCAGGGGGTTTGGAACTGGATGATCTTAAGGTCCTTTCCAACCCTAAC
>JBCJKH010019928.1:0-30353 GCA_039877255.1 Loriculus beryllinus
ACATGTAATTGAACAAGGACTGTAACCCAGGGGTCCAGCAGCCTACTACTCTCACATCTCTGTCCTTATAGAAAAGTGATTATGAAGAGATACAAGATCAACTCTTTCATGGCAGAAAAAATCCCCTGTGCTACTATATCCTGACTGCGTGCATTAATCCCTCAGCTATCATGTAAAAGAAGAAAATCTCCTGTGCCTTAGGAATTCTGTGACTCTAGACTTTCGCCTCCCCTTCTGCTTCTTACAAAAACTTCACAAAACCCACTTTGCTTCAGGTAGAACAGATATTTCTTGTCTACTGGAATAAAGCTTTTTTCTTATTTTATTCTTCTAATCTCTTTTCAGCAGCCAAACCAAGAAGTCTAATTGCACACAGGCATGAAATCCCATATCATCCAAGCTGTCTTTAGTATACTGCTGAGAAGATATATCGAATACATATCCAGGAAACATTTTAGAGGAAAGGAATTTACAATTGCCTTGCTCCACTTAATGACAAATGCCATGGCACTCAAGTAAGATAGGGTAAATGCACATTGCTACCATTGTAATTCATGTATTTAATCTTATCCTGGGGTGACCTGTGAGAACAGTAAGGTAACTTATCCCCTGTACTGCAGATGATCACAGAGCATTTGACAAATCGAAAATTTACACTCTATCCTAGCACCCAATAACACACTCTCTGTGCCAGTCTTGTAATCTTGTTTTCAAATGTAAAGGAGATGGCTCTCTGAAATCAATGCACAAAAATGCCTGACACAGAATCTTCGTATTCAGCAAAATAAAGAACCATATGGTGATATTTTATATAGATTTTGAAAGACAAATGTGCAATATTTAATTTATGGTAGAAAGCAATATAAAATCAAAATAAGTACATGGCAGGATTTGATGTTTAAGCAGTATTTTGCCATTTTTTTAGATTGCCAGAGAGAGTAGTACTTATGAGGAATTGCCTAGAGACCTCACTTCTTTATATCATTCAAATTTAAAAAAACCCAATCAAATAAACGAAGCCAACCAACCAATCAGAACAAAAACCCAACAACCAACCCAACTAAAAACCTGCCAGGCAAAGAGGAAATGCAAATAAGACAGTAAAATTATAGAATTATAGAATCACAGAATGGTTAGGGCTGGAAAGGATCATCTAGTTCCAACCCCCCTGCTATGGGCAGGGACACCTCCCACTAGACGAGGCTCCCCAAGGCTCTGTCCAACCTGGTCTTGAACACTGCCAGAAATGGAGTATTCACAATTTCCTTGGGCAGCCTTTTCCAGTGTCTTACCACTCTCACAGTCAGAAAAGAAACTAAATACATATAACGCTTCAAAGTATTATGTGTTAGCTTCAAATCCTTTAAGTCTTTTGCTCCCATCCCAAAAACTCTCGTATAGAAACACTTCACACCATATTAAAAAAAAAATACAAATATGAAAAGCCTTATTTTTAGACCCTTAAAGGAATCTATCTTGTACTTCCTTTAACTCTGCTCTGCTTTTATTCTTTCTGAAATTGAAATTTCTTGGCTTTATGAGACAGATGAAGTTTATGAGACAGATGAACTTTTAAAAGCAGAGAACACAAATGAGCATACACGGCTTTATTCATGAGACGGTGGTAACAAATACTGAACTTAGAGTTACATGGGAAACAATTTATCTCACCCACATATTTTGATATTTCTGTAATCTCTATTGCTTTGCATCTGAACCAATCCAATACATCTAAAAGTTTTGCTGTCAAAAACAATTAAACCACAAAAATCACAGTGACCAGCCTTGAAAAATTGTCTGTATCTACTGAAAGAGTGAAGGTGAAAAAGAGCAAAGTTCAAAGGATTGGTAAGTATTTAACTTTATAAACTAAAAATGCTGCAACAGTAAAGACTAAACCAAGGTTGCTCCACAATAAGCTAGAAATTATCTTCGTGGCATTCATGTGAGGTAAGGGGAAACCAAAAGCTACAGATGCTGGTCTAAAAATCACTGAAAACAGTAGTAAGAAAGCAAATATTCTATACCCTGTCAGCATGTTAACCTCTCTGGTTACACTGAGGCAAAAAATCCATTGTGCACCTACATAAATATTTCCAAATAAGTTTTGCTGCAGGATGCACAATAGCTCCATTTTTACATATAATGAAAAAAAAAAAAAGTGTCAGTGTAATTCCCATTAGCAATAATGAATTGGTTCTGATTAGAAAAACTGGGTCAAATTCAAACCTAGTATAAGCAAATGGAAATCCATGCTGTTATGGAATGGTTTTTAAAATAATCCACTGTGCTTTTATTTGCCCTCTATTTCTTTTCCTAGGGGAAAGTTGCCTTATCACATAACAGTTCCTAGAAAGATAACTACTAAACCCACCTGATAGTACTGCTCTGTTTTGAGATGTACTGTTCAGTACTCTGAGGTTAAGAAAAGCACTATGTAACATCAGAAGAATGATATTAGATTGCTAAAGGTAACATCGCTTCTAATCCTAACAGAGAGGATGCACAACTCCTGGCTATCCCTCAGGAAGCAGGGGATATCATCAGGGATGCTTTCCTCTTTACCTACCACACACAGGCCATTTCAGGTTGATAAGTCACTGGCTAGGATCTAAGCCATCAGATCATCCTTAAAACATCACATTTAATTTCAATTTTCTTTTCCCCTTACTTTATTTGTCATCCTTCTTTCATCAAATGAAAGCCTGGATATCAAACCTCAGAATGGCATCTTTCTTCACTGCTGCTAAAATTAACCCTACCGCAAGGGATACTGATGTTTCTAAGTGGCTCGGGCATGTCCCTAGCCTGAATGCAGTTATATGTTATATATATCTATATATATCTATATCTATAGATATATATTTAAACAAAAAAAAAAAAAAAAAAAAAAAAACACAAACCCAAACAAACCCACCCTACAAGAAGAGTTTTGTAGGGGTTTTTTTTATAGTTTCTTATGATTGCAAGGTACTGCCATACTTTTTGCTTCGTATTATAAGTCCTTGAGAGAAACAAAGTGTAGAGATCCATGCATCTAAAAATGTCAGCAAGTTAAGACAAACATAAATGAGAAAAAAGTGGAGTGGGGAAGAAAATGTTTATTTTCTTTCACCCCCTTCAGCATCTGTAGAGACGTTTTGTAGGAATCAATATTCTCAGATCTGTAAGAAAAGCAAGCAGGGGGTCCAGATTTCATCACCTTTACAGAAGCAGACTTCCTTTTAGCTCCACCAAAGAAATGTCAGATCACAATGACAGCTCACATCAGAAGCTACCCGAGAGCCATCACATTGACTAAATAGCCTGGAAATAGGGAAGTGCATGAGTCATCAGCTGAAAAGTGTTAAGAAGCTGTCAAAAAAAAAAAAAAAAACCAAAAAAAACCACAAAAACCAAACACTAAACACATTCACGAGATACTATGTTGTTTTTAGCCAGAAGTGAACATAGAAATAGGTCTTCTAGTTATAAATTATTTTTGGTGCTACAGAGCACTGATGAGCAAAGGTGATCTCACCAGGTAACAGCCCCCTGCAGAGCAAACACAGACAGTAACTACTCTTGCAAGCTCACCGGCTGTGGGGTGATTGGCTGTGATGCGCCAAGTTCACTTCAAGAGCAAAATCTTTCCTGTGGGAAACTGACTGATGTTTGACCACAAGTTC
This sequence comes from Loriculus beryllinus, assembly GCA_039877255.1. NCBI lineage: Eukaryota > Metazoa > Chordata > Aves > Psittaciformes > Psittacidae > Loriculus > Loriculus beryllinus. Next base: position 3,669 of record JBCJKH010019928.1, read on the forward strand.
TAAGGTGGCAATATCAGACAGAAAGCAAAAGTGGAGATATTGCATCCCTTCAAAAAGAAATCAGAGAACTGCAATGATTTTTAGCTTATTTTTAAAAAGGAGAAGGAAAAAGAGAAACAAAAAAACCCATGTAAACGTGTATTAGTTATGAATGCCATATTGGCTCATCTGGGCAAAACCCACAAAAAATAGCAACTTGTAAGAACGGTTGTTGGCCTGAGCACAGGCCAATCAATCCATTATTATTTAAGTGCAAGCTGCTATGTTAAAGGCATTAGTTTCCCACTACATTACATTTGCCAATTTAATGGGGGGGGGGGGGAAGGCATTGGAACCAGAGACCTCAAAACTCGCAGATGTCAGAGACAACCTTGTTCAACAGATGCAACGATTTCTCAACACGCCTCATATTTACAGCACAGGTGAAATGTTCACTTTTCAGAATAAGTGATTTCCTAGGAGAAGAAGCATCTAGATTATACACTCTCGTAACATCTAGAATGGAAGAAATTAAATTAAAAGCCTGTTGCCAAGCCAACGTGTGCTAAGTCCCATCAGAACGCAATTTTCAAACAGCACACCACACCCACCACGATGTGAAATATGTAACAGACTCCTTGACAGAATGACAAATATTTTTCTTTTATATAGAGAATTTGGGAATGGGGGAGGGGAACTGGCAGGAATATAACTGAGTAAACACATATATTATCCCCAAACTTCACTAAAATCAGTGTACGGAAAGAAACATCCACATGCCCAAAAGAAGATGGCAGTATATCTGCGTTCATTACCAGCCAGCTCATGGCTTGCCAACTACCTGAACTTTTTCCAAACGCTTTAGAGCTAGCTCAAATTTGACTGTGGTCCATTTTGGCCAAAAATTTAAAAATATGTCCTTCCGTTGTTCATGTATATTGCAATCATTTTGTGAGTGCTAAAGCTAGGGATTACAATTACAACATGCATTACTCAAGCATTTATGTGCTCTATTTGGTTATTTTTAACACATTCATGCATGCAAGCGTACATCTCAAATCATTCAGACCACATCAATATAAATTCATTTAAAGCCTAGAAAACATCTAGGCTCACTTCAGAAACTAATACATCTACAAGCTTCCTTATTCAAGAATGGGTAACATTTCCTTAAATGCCTTATTTATAAGGCAGTCTGTGCTTATTCTTTAGCTTACCTGGCAGTCACATTAGTTTAGTGTTTTCCTATACAATTTTGATTTAGGTGGAAAATGCAGGGAAAAAAAAAAACCCAGATTATTTTCATGAAACTATTTGGTACTCCATGGAAACTTGCACAGTTGAGTTCATTTCCTGACACAGCAGCTTCCTGTTATACTTCCAATACCTAAAGGGGGCCTACAAGAAATCTGGAGAGGGACTTTTACAAGTGTATGTAGTGACAGGACAAGGGGAAATGGCTTCAAACTGAAAGAAGGTAAATTTAAACTAGATATTAGGAAGAAATTCTTCACTGTGAGGATGGTGAGGCCCTGGCACAGGTTGCCCAGAGAAGACGTGGCTGTCCTGCCCCTGGCAGCATTCAAGGCCAGGTTGGACAGGGCTTGGGGCAACCTGGTCTAGTGGAAGGTGTCTCTGCCCACGGCAGTGGGATTGGAATTGGATGATCCTTTAGGTCCCTTCCAACCCAAACCATTATATGATTCCATAATTCCTAGAATGAAAAATGGCAGTAAACTAAAAAAGACAGAACCAGAAAGATATTTGTTGTCTTTTAACATGGACAACTTCTCCTTACTAATTTCCTTTTTGGACTGATGAAAGTTGTATTGCCAGGATTTACCACTCTGCATGCTTTGTGTGGTGCAGGTGAGAGGAACTGTATCTCAAAATACATACCTAGTTCCATTATTTAATTTAGCAAGTACAATGAGTGCATGTCACAAGACACTAGCAGCAGGGGCAGCAGGGCAACCCCTACGAGGAGCAGCCAGATGCAGCCAGTTCCAAGCACCCACCACAGGGCATCGCTGGGACCTGCAACTGAGGTGGCAGTGCCTCAGAGAAAGTGTGTTTGAGAAAGGGCAGAAAACATGGGAGAGAGGAGGGAGCATGGAGAGAAAGAGGGGAGTGAAGAAATCGGCAGAGAAGATGAAGGTTGGAGCAGGAGGGTTAGAAGTTGCTCCATGGTGGAGCAGACATTCCTGAGGGACTGTGGCCCATGCATCCACACAAGATGAATGCCTGATACCTGAAGGGATCAGACTGGGGACATAGTGGGCATATTTGTAGCCTGCTCCCTTGCAGCATCAGTTTTACACAGCACAGTAGTGGTAAACATTTGTTTTCATCAAGTGTATTATTACAAATCTCACTTAAACATGATGCTGACATTTCCTAGTAGAAATGCTCAGCTCTTCACAGATCTCTTCCACATCAGTAATGAGTTTCAGCAGTGATAAATGATACCCTCTGCAGTGTTTTCTCACTCATCTTCTCAATACCCATTTTCCTCAGTATTCCCTGCTGAGTACCCTTTAAAAGTCTGAGTCATCTTTAGACATAATAGACAAGCTAGTGATTCAATAAAGAAATATTAAAACTTGCAGGATCAAAACTTGAAATACTAGTGGAGGAGGGCAGGAGGCATTCAATAGGTGGGATGACTACACCAAATCAAGTTATTTTAAAAGCTTAGATTGTTCAGTGTTGAAAAGAGAGGCTGATTCAAATCCCAAACCATTTTTGAAAGAAAGAATTTCTAGAGGTGAACCATTTTACTTTATAACTGCCTGTTAAAAGACAAGTATCTCCCAGTAGAAAGCTATATATTTTGTTTTGCTTTGTTCAGTCCTTACACATACATCTTTTCAGGTATGAGGATTTAATATTAAAAACCTGTTTTTCATATTTATACACCCCTTGTTCTAACAGCTAATATCAAAATGCATCACTTTTAATTTTGAAACATGATAGTAACTTCAAAGCTTTCAAAAGCTCTGAGAAACTGTATTTGTGTATTTTTACCTAGAGGTTAGATGCATATGTTTATTTCTGTTACCCTATGTCTCCTTTGCCATACATAATTTCAAAGAATATTTCCACCAGCTGGCAAATAAGCTTAAAAACATGCTGTAGTGTATCAGACATGATGATTACCTGTTAACCATGATCACTTAACCAAACAGCCACAACTGCTATACACTGCTTGCTATCTAAACCCAGCTCCTTCTAATGGATAGTCCTTACCAAATACAGAGCAGGCTAGAAATACAGACAAGACCATAAACGGTATCCATGGACACATTCCCCTCAACTTGGTGCAAAATATGGGCACAAAAGCTCACATTTCCCTGCCTTTGTGTATGTATACTCACAGGCTCTCTCACTGCTTGACTACCTGAATCTCCACATGTATTTGGTTCAGAATGAGAAATGTCTTATTTCTTTGGTGTCACTTTGGTTTAGTCCATGGCATACAAAGCCACAAAAATAACTGCAACCTGGAAAGTATTTGGCTAGAGAGAGATTTTATAGACAAAGGCAGAAATTGGACAACAAAACTGTTTAGAGTCAGATTTCCGTATCTGGACATAACAAATCCTATAGCAGTTCAGTAATAACCAATGTATTAACTAGCTGTATTATTATATACTATTGCAATGTTTTACCATTGTTTAACTTGTTGCTTTTAGTGATTTCATACAAACATATCCATTGTCATAAAAAATGCAATTTTTCATGACTGGGTTGCAGCACTTGGAAGATGATAAAGATTCATAGAGAAAACTTCTCCTGAAGGCAATGGCTAAAGTCAGCTCCTCCATAAATCCTATTCTTATCAACAGCCTCCCTTTTCTTGGAAAGCAAGGGGCTGTTTGCTTACTGGCAGACTCTTATAAGGTTTTATTTTATTAGAAGGAATGCAAAAACGTTCACAATCACCTACTCCAAACTATGTCTGAAAGACCAAATTCTGAATTTTGTTTCAGTAACATCAGAAATTTGACTGAGTTGAACATAAATTATTAAGGGTGGAAAACTTATGTAAACTGCCATTCATTCTGAATTTCAGTAGCATCCTCTTCCTCTTTACCTTGGTGTAATAAATGCATAGGTATTATACACACATAAACACATCGTACACACTTGGCATGTATTTATCATATAGAAGTCTCCAACAACTGATAAAAGTAATGCAGGACACAATAAAACAAACTAAAAAACCAGGGCGACATGCATTATCACAGTAGACATATGAAAAGTAGGGTCAGGTTTAAAAAAACCAAGATATTTTAACATAACATAAATCCTTAAGTACAGTTTCAGAATTATTTTTTTAATACTGAAGCACAGCAGCACTCCCTATAATGAAGAAATCTCCCACTTTTTACATGGTATAAAACTATAAAATGTAAGTTGTTCATGGCCATGCTAGCAATCCTTCCAATACCTCTGGAAACAGTAATTCACCCATTAATTTTTTTTTTTTTTAATTTTGCCATCATTTTTCATCTGTTTCTTCCCCTCCCCCTCCTTACACTTTTTTAATTAAAGTTTCTGAAGAGTACTGATTGAGAAGTCTTTTATCCTTTTATTGCTTTTTTAATTCTTTACCTCAGTCCTTTCATACTCCTCCTTAATCATGAATGCAAATAAAATTCACAGTGCAATCAGCAGCTGCCTAAGGAGAGCACCTAGCTCTGTTGCCATGGGAACAGTCAAGTCAGTCCTTGACCAGAGGAAGACTCATACATACCTTTTTGCCTTATTCCCTTCACCGTCCCTCACCCCCTTCTGTTTCAGACCGTACATGTTCCCCTAGAACATGTGACATCTCACAACAAATATTCGCCACTGATTTAACAACAAACAGTCACCAACATGGAGGTCTTTTACACACAAAATCAAACCAGCAGCAGTGGCTTACGTGCTCGTCCTCCATGCTAAGCATCACCCCATAGCTCATAGGTACCAGGCAAGAGTCCTGATTGCCAGAGTCAACCACTCACCCATACTCTGTACCTCTACAATGGCACTTCCTCAATCATAAGTGCTACATTTTTTTCACTTCAACATCTAGAGAAATTACATTATTGCCTTCCTCCTAATTGTCTCTAGAAAGATCTGAATGACTTAAACTTGAAGGTCCAAAGACAGAGGAATTTTCTGATGCAAACAGGAAAATGCACATGAAGTCATGACTCCTTTCTATTTTATGAGTTTGTCTGTAGAAATGTATCATCAACTACATCAACAGTGCCCATCACATTTCGGAAGCAGCTAGCAACTAATGATGCTGCCAGAGTTACAAAGAGCTAGAATTTAGTCCAGTTATTAAAAAGAGATGAAACCAGACAGTTGTTCCTGCAACATTATAACACAAACACTTAATTTGAGAGAAAGGCTCTCAACTACCTTTATCTTGGTGTTACTCTATGGAAAAAGAGGTGCAAAGTATAGCAAAACAGCACAGATGTGGCCATAGCACTATTCCCATAGGTCTTATGATGCCCTCATTAGAGGGGCTGATCCTGGCTGGATACCAGGTGTGCACCAAAGCTGCTCTATCACTCTCTTCCTGAGCTGGACAGGAGAGAGAACATATAATGAAAGGCTCATGGGTTGGATAAGGATGGGAAGTGATCATTCATCAATTACCCGCATGGGCAAAACAGACTCAGAGAAATTAATTTAATTTATTACCAGTCAAATCAGAATAGAATAATGAGAAATAAAACCAAAGAGTAAAAACACCTTCGCCCCACCTCCCCATTCCTCCCAGGCTTATCTTCATTCCTGAATGCTCTACCTTCTCCCTCTCAACATCACAAGAGAATGGGAAATGGAGGCTGTGGTCAGTTCGTTATGTGTCGTCTCTGCTGCCCCTTCCTCCTCAGGAGGAGACTCTTTGCACTCTTCCCGTACCCCAGTGTGGGGTCCCTCCCACAGGAATCAGTCCTCCGTGAGCTTCTCCAATGTTAGTGCTTCCCATGGGATGCGGTTCTTCATGAAATGCTCCACTGTGTACCCCTTCCATGAGGTGCAGCCCTTCAGGAACAGATAATTCCAACATGGTTCGCCCACAGTCACAAGTCCTGCCAGCAAACCAGCATGGGCTCCTCTCTCCATGGGGACACAGATTATGCCAGAAGCCTGCTCCAACACAGGCTTCTCACTAGGTTGTAACTTCCTTTGGGCATCTCCAGCTTCAGTCTGGGGTCCTCCATGGGCTGCCTCACCAGTCTGCATCATGGGCTGCAGGGGAATCTACCTCAGCACCTGCAGCACCTCCTCCCCTCCTTCTGCAGTGACCTTGGTGCTCTACAGAGCTGTTCCTTGCTCTTGCACTCCTCTCTCTGTCAACAGTTTTTTCTTTGCAGTAACCTTTTTTTCCCCTTCTGAAATATGTTACCCCAGAGGCTCTACCACTATCACTGATGGGCTCAGCCTTGGCTGGCGGCAGGTCCATCTTGGATCCGGCTGGCACTGGCTCTATAGGACATCGGGAAGCTTCTAGCAGCTTCTCACAGAAGCCACCCCTATAGCTCCCCCCATTACCAAAACCTTACCATGCAAACTTAATACACCTCAACACCCAGATCAAACCTTAGCAGCTTTTTCTTAATAGAGAGCTACAGCTTTTAGTGGTGCTGCCAAAGTATTAACATATTCAAATAAACATACATCATATTAACTATTTATATGATTTTCAGGACAACTCTTTCAACATCCTGCACTTCCACCTATTCACTGTTTTGTTGAGGTTCCTGCCATTCTTCTATTCAGGGCATAAATAGCCCATTGCTTCCATTAAAGGGGGTGGGGGAGAGGGTGGAGGAAAGGGGGAATGACATTGGATTGTTCTGAAAATACCGAAAGAGGGCTGGTTAAACTACAAATCTACACTGCAGTTTAGATAAACTACAGAAGATCTAAAGAAATAGAAATATCTCTTAATTATGACCAGTTTTGTCTTATTTCTATGGGCTTCACGACATCTGGAGCTTCTGGCCAGCATTTGGCAAATGATGGACTCTTCTGTGTTTTTTGGTAAGTGCACTTGGACTCAACAAACTATAAATATGCCTCAGTCATTCAGCACTAATTAATTTCTTCAATAAATACATAAGAAACCCTATAATCTTACAAACTCAGAGTCCTCAGAGGACAGTTATTTTCCTGAGTGAGGCAACTGGATATTTAAAAAACTTACAAACAGATATATATATATATATATATACACGTGCATATATACATATACACACAATCAACAAAGTAAATGAAACCAAAATAATAAATACAAAAATCATCTTTTATTTCCTTTAACTTTTATCTAGAAACTAGCCAAAGTCTAAAATTTCATGCTTATTTAAGACTTGGTTAACAGCACTTTTACTCTTTGGCACTTGTTGAATTCATCTTCATTAAGTGGAATTCTTTGTTAAAATGTCCCAATTAGGCCACAGTCATCTCCAGTCACTCTCATTATGCCAAATCAGTCTCATCAGAGATGTCCCACTGATGTCCCAACTCTAATAAGTCTGGTTCTAATGAAACGAAAGTAAATCACACAGGATGCCACTGCACACATATGGGAGAAGGCAAAACTGAAATACATGACATTGCCCTGCTGAGTGAATTGCATTCTAAGATATTCCCAATTATATCTTTGGGATACAGAGAGAACCAGCTTGTTCCTTCTTCTGAAATTTGATCAGACAATTAACCATATATGACTACTTTCTTATAATATCATTATTCCTCTTTCAATCATTTGAGAGTCGAGTACAGCACACAGCATACTTGCAAAGAAGACAAAAAGACAAATCCTTGAACAGAAGTGTGCTTTCTAACAGTTTATATAATAAACTGTGTGTCATAGGAAGAAACTAGGAGGCCCTCGGGTATAAGGAATGCTTGATATTCAAAGTGCTTGTTAAACATTGGCTACGTAAAGCCTATGAAGCATAGTACGAGGTCTTTGTCATTATACAGTATTTTTTGATGGCAATTGTAAATTCAGTTTGCTTTTTGAACATCCACAGCAGCAAGATGTCTTCAAGAGTTTATCTTGAATGTTTACCTTATTTTCAGCACAGAAGGCAACAAAGAAATAGGCACTAAAAGAATGGAATCAAAATAGGAGATGATAGATAGAAAATAAGAAAAACAATCTTAGAAGAAACTGCTTTGATACCCTATTAAAATGACACTTGTTTTGGCACTGTGTCTTCCTGGCTTTATACCAGATGCTTACTCCAAATAAAAATATCATACATTGGTATAAAACCTGATGCAAATGTGAGCAAAAAAACCATAATATAATCTAGCAGATTCATCTACATTGCAATCTTTTGTGGACAGCCATTGTCTTAAGACGGACAGGTACTAAAAAATAAAGAAAATTAATTAAAGAGAATGACTATAACGGGTAATGAGGGGGGAAAAAGAGTAAGAGGGAATTATAAAGTGTCTATCTTCCTTCTGAATTTCTTTGACTGGGTATGATTCTTCAATGAAGGAAGCACAGAATATCATTAGTATACAGACCCCCTTGAGGTGGTCAGGTTTCCTATTTTCTGGCAGAGTTGGGGATGATGGGGAAGAAGGTGAAACAGGTTGAAAATGCATTTTACTTTCCAGTTTTTACTAAAACCAAAATAAACCAGTAATGCACCAACCTCTCTACACATATTTGGTTTGTTGAGGCAGGTCTAAATTGGGAAGTCCAAACTCTTAATACTCCACCTGTCTGAGAACAAATCACAAAACTAACGGAGGCACTCTGTCCTTCTCCTCACAGCTTACAATTCTTTTCTATCTATCTAGAACATTAACCATTATAAAACATGATGTCTGTACCTACCATTATGCCAACACTGCCTCTGCAGGGCTTAGGAGCTCTTTTTCTCCCTTACTGTTTACAGTGTCATATGTTTGTAATTCATGTCCTTTAATTACACTAATATATTTTATCCGAAGGTTGCTATTATTGCTCTTGGTTTTTTACTCTCACTCCAGCTTAATACATTCTTTGAAAACCAAACCCAGATGCTCATGTCTCCTTCCTAGGTATGAAATTTTAAATCAGGTTTGCATGCAGTTACTTGCAAGACTCCGTTAGCACTGTACATTTTATGCTCTTGTAAGCATGACATGTAGTGCACACCCAGCTCTTACAATGTCTTTTACCATTCTGTTGCTGGATATTCCCTAAAACCAGCCTTGTGGGACCACAGAGAATTTACCCACACTAAAAGAAAGCTGTAGAGAATCACATCACACACTGCCTTCTGAAAATCACCTGAAGCTTCAAGTGGATAATAATGACTAGAGATTCATTCATTCTCTTTGTACACAATACCTAGAAACTGAACCCCTTATAGTGTTTTGCATTCTGATCCTATCAGTTTCAGACACAGAAAAGCTCCTGAGCTGTTTCATGATCTGTTAAAAAGAGGTAAAACCATTACTGTTTTCACTTGAAGCAATGAAGTCTCAAAACTTAACTTGGTCTTTTTCTTCAAGAAGACTCACACTGATGTAGGAGCTAAACTTTTAAAAACTTAAATTCTATGTGTAGAATAATTTCCCTTTTGTTTTTTACTTGCACAAACCAGATGTAAAAGATGCATCACTTACTTCTATTTACTTCAAATCGATATGTGGGTCTGCTTTTAGAACAAATCCATGTTTTTAGTTTCTACTAGTGCTGCATTATGGCATGCTTCCCCTGTAAACATCTCAAAACTATTTAATTTTGCAGAATCACAGAATTGTTAGAGTTGGAAGGAACCTCTGTAAATCATCTAAATCCAGCCCCCAACGGACATATACAAAATGTATATCCATGATTTTCTTTCTGTGCATTGGAATAGTAAATAGAGAAAAATTATTCTGTAGTTTTTTTAAAAAAATATTTTTAGGTTTATCTACATTTTGCCCTTTTCAGGTAGCTTCAGCTCATTTAAATCTCACAAAATTATTTATTCCAGTTCAGTTTTTTTAAAAGAACCCTTAATTTTCCCCTGTAAAATCCGACTGGAAAAATTCTCCACCTTGCATCAGAATATGAGGCAGGCTGTGAAGAAAATACACCCTTCAAAATGAAGTCAGAATGTAATAATAATTACTATAAATGCTTTTTAGTCCACATTTGCTTGAGCAAGATGTCAAAAGTCATCTCACCATTAATTGTTATATATCTTCAATTTTAACTTCTGAAACAGCTTTGCTTTCCCTGTCAGTACCAAAATAAGCCAGTTACTCTTTTAATCAAATAGCCTCCAATTTTTGTCTTGAAATAAAATGTCATCTTAAAAGCAAAGGCCAGTTTAATGAAAAATTATTTTGTTCTATTTTCCCTTTCTGATCAAGCATGTCTCTGCAATTTCAACAGGATTACCTTCATCCTCCAGGAATAATCTGCATTAAATAGGTTGTTTTAAAAATAATATATCTATTGTTCTTATTGTGAAATGTAAAGGAAGATGGTACAGCTGTCAATTTTCCAGCGCAAAAGAATAGTGGGCAAGGTACTGAAATGCTTCAGTTAAATAACTGGGATGTTATTTCAAACAGCATAAACCAAATTGCAAGGTCAAATTAAAAAAACTTCAACCAACACAAAAGCACCAACAAAACAACTCATGCTCCAAACGCTCAACTCGAAATCTGTGTTTGCCAACTACTTATCTGATTCTCAAAAAATTGCACCTTTCACTTCTCTCTTATGGCAGAAAGCTGCTTCTCTATCAGACATCCTTGCCCCTTTCTCCTACCCTAGAATTAATGGGATGCACATATATTGCACTTTCAGTAACTGAGACAGCTGATAAGCAGCGCAAGCCATAACAATGTTAAAATTCCTAGTAAAAGCAGTGTGGGGCTTCATTGCCATTTCTGGGAGATCATAGCTACAATAAGTGCAGCCAACTGCAATGTAAACAGTTTAAGTAATTTTAGTTTAATAAGTCTAGTTCATGTTTGTACGTCAGAGTTGCATGAAATTATCTGACATAAAAGTAGAGTTTAGGGACACATCAGTATCACAAGACAAGTTTAGGGCACTTAAATGGCTTTTATATACTCCACAATTATTGCTTGTTTGTTTCATCTTGTATTTGCATACCCTTAGAAGTGAAAGCTCTAATCTATGTGAGGGGAAAACAAAGCAATTTATTTGCATCTTGTTTAATGTGCCTATAGAAACTGCTAATATTTTTCCTTTTTGGTTGCCTTTCTAGGTTTCTTATTTATATGCTTCAGCTGTCCTCTTTAATAACAAAGTTAGCCTCGTATTCAGGAAGCAGTGCCTGCATCTGAAATATGTTCAGATAATTTTTTATGTAGATAAAAGCATGGCACAGCAAAATAAAAAATAAATTCTAGTGCCTCCAAAAAAAGGAATTTAAAACTCAAAATCACTCTTTGCAGATAATGCTTCATTACAGCTATACTCATTTTGCTTTAACAGGAAATTAAAGCAGTATTTAAGCAATAAAAGTAAAACTTTCACTGCAAGCTATAGAAGTTCGAAAAGAGCAAAGACCCTAATGACACATCAAAGACATCCAGAAAATACCCAGACTCTTCTTCACCACAGAAGGAGACACTTTAACTGTCATCCCATTAGCAGTTTTCCTTCACTTGCAAAATTTCTTGACATACCTCCGTTCCCTAACAGCTATATTCCAGTATACATATGCAATCAGTAGACTCATGTTAATGGATATTTCCACAGAAGAGCAGAATTTTGCATTTCTCCACTTAGCCTGGATGAAGTTACCATAAGCTTAAATATATGCTATTTATAACTAATCAAGCACACCAAAACAATCAAAGGACACAGAAGTGAATGAAATGCCACAGTACCATGGCTACTTACCAAACCGCTAAGAGCAAATGCAATTTTTTCACACTGTAATGTGAAAAGAAATAATTTCTGGTTCAAGGGACAGAACTGGCCCTGAGCATCAGGCACTGACTTCAGATAATCATTTCTGAACTATTTGAACTAAACAGAATTGTAGTTTTCTATGTAATATTCCTGATGCAGCAAAGCTTACATGTTCTGTTAGGATGCTGTGCTGAATCAGGCCCTTTCAGCACTTACAGGCACTTAAAGCACTGATCTATGAAAGGAAAACAAGCATTTGAAGTTAGAGGGAAAGTTACCTGGTATATTAAGGAAGAAAAAAAACCCCAAACAACTATATAACCAAAGGTAAATCTTTAAAAGTGCTTGAAAGATACTTTTTTTCCAGTCAAAACTCTTAACTGCTTTTAGAAGTTATGTAAATATTTAAGTGTAACCAATTACCTGCAAAGAGTTCTTAGCTGTAAACAATGCAATATTTTACAACATTTCAAATATACCACTTTACATTTCTTCTATAACTTCTTTCTTTCCTTTCACTATGCATTTTTTATATACAAATGTGGCTGTGCTCTTCTTCTATGGCATAACATGATGAAAATTCCAGCTCAGATAAGCAGCTAAATATCGGTGGGTTTTTTAAGGACTGATGAGTCTGTATTCTTTAGCCTATTCAGTCTTCAGCAACTCCACAAGCATTTACATGTTAAATCTCCAGTGTGCAAAGGCTTAATGCATTGATGTCACTTTCAACCAGTATCCTAACAGCCTCTGAAGTTTATACTCATTTCAGATGGCTCCCTTTTCATCATTTCCCATGCTGATTCTTGGCTCAGCTTACCAGCTAGCACCTGACAGTCAAAACGGTCATGCTCATATACTGTCATGGTCAAGGGCAATGAGCAACAGTTTTACCTTTTTCTGTTGATAAGTTATTTTTTGGGAGGAGGCTGAGAAAATACTCAGGCACTATGGACTTGTATTTCCCAATTTATAACTGAGTAATTTGCAGGTTTTATTTGGTTCGTTAGTTAAGGCAGAAGATGTCACTTCTAACATTAAGAATGCTTGAGGTGTAACTCTTTCTCATCCCTTTAGAAACAGATCCAACCTCCATGGCTTTCCTTAAAGGTCTGAACTATGCACTAGAGGAAAGAAGAAAAGACTGGCTTCTCAAACTGCAAAACAAGCAGCAAATCTGTTTGACGTATCTGACTCCTTCCCTGAAACAAAAGTAACTTCTTTTTGTGTTGATATGAGGATTTCTCTGAGTGCCTGTTGCCCATCTGTGGATCTACATCTTACTCAAAGGGAGGACACAAAACAATTTCAGTCAAAATTATATTCACATTTGGATTCTGTCAGACAAAATATAAGCCTGTACAAGCCCAGTAAAAACACCTGTAAGGCAATGACAGACAGGAAAGTGCTTGAGGTATGAATGAGTACCTTGAAAATTATGGCTTGGCTGAATGTTTTTTTAGAAGACAGCCTAAAACCAGAAGTAACTTCCCCTACGTACAGCATGAGAGAGCCCTCTGTAAACAGTGATGTTATTATATTTACAGCACTCAATGTTTTCCTAGTTTATGTTTGATTTACAGATAAAAATGTTCTGTAGATTTCTCCAGCTGTGCTGCCTTAGCAGATTGTGAGATGCAACAAACTGTTTGAGAGCAGCTGTTAGTTCACATGTAGTTTTACTTGCATCAGTGTAAAATAGCAGCTTGCTACATGAATAAACCATGTTTTTTCTTTGCCCTATTGTGGTAGAAAGTTTTATCTATTTAATTTAATTTTACATGGAGGAGAGTTTTATTTTTAGGTAAGATTTTATTTTCCAAAAATTAAAAATAATTTTCGTGTAATTTAGGAATCTGAAAAGTCCATGTAGTCTTTCTGGAATGTGTGGGATTTCATTTGGGTCTGAACAGAGATAGATTTGCAAACAGATTTAAAAACCTGTTCGGTCTATACATTGTTTGAAAACCCCATCTCCATGCCAATCTTCAAAATGATCAAATGCACAGCATACATTCAGAGTTATACATACGAATGCCACCTTCAAAGCAATAGTATCTACATAAGGCCTTGGAAATTTCCAAACAGTGCCTAATTCTAAATACCTAAAAAGGTATCAATGATGATCCTTTATCCCAGTGCCACAGATGAAAATCAGCATGTAATTTTGGTTTAAATAAGTAAACCACAGGAGACCTCTGAGGGAGTTTTTAAAGTACTTAAATCCCACCTAAATTGGTTTTATGGCTATTACTTCCCAGTGGGACTGACCTTGACCTTCTACACTCAGTGATGACTGTTAACACACAGAGGCCATCACAGTACAAGGCCACTGACCTCTCCTGCAGCTTCTCTAGGGGGAAGGGGGAAACTCATCTGGGAACTAGGTTTCAGTCAGGAGCCTTAGAGAAACACTCCAAACAGCACCTCTTGACAGCTTTGGACCATCTCCTGTGTTCTCCTTGAATGCTTTTGAAACAGCTCCGTTTTGTAAAGATCACTGTTGACTTCAATCTTCTTTCCGTCCTAGGCTTCTTTCTCAACCCTGCCTTTTATTATTTAGGTAGGATCATTTTAATGCACTGCTCCATAGTTCCCACCTCAGTTAAGGATCAACAAAATAGAGGTTTTTTGAGTGGAAGCGGGGGAGGTGAGGTGGAGGTGTAACCTTTTTTTGCTTTGTTTGGGGCTTTTTAACATCCTCATAGCACTTAAAGCAGCTGAACTCAGGCCATCTCCTTTGTTTTTAGAAGTTAAGGACAAATTTTTCATGAAACTTTTCTAAACATATAGAACACTATCTATTTGTATAAAAGATTTTTCTTAAAAGAACTGGAGAACTTCACTACACCTACGGTTACCTTTCCTCTAAATGTTGTGAGAGGGCAGTAAGGAAGAACTATCCAGTATGTTTCAGACACACCTCAAGAAACACCAGGCTCCAAAGAAAAAAACCCATCAGTGTTTGTTTGAAAATGCTTCAGCAAACCTACAGCCAAACACTAAGGTCAGCGTCTTACTCTTTTCCATTTGAAATAAATCACAGCTTTATCTGACTTTATCAAACATTCTCCAATGGTTCTTTTATTTTTTTAAAGATCTCCATTCTGCCTCACAGATTGCAATTGCTCTGCCATTCATGAGATTGCATCTTTACCAGCTACAGCCTCACCAACCTTTACAAAGCCTCCCAGATAGTTTCTACAGATACAGGCCACCAACCATTTGTCACTTTGCTGCAGCAGCTGAACTTTCAGATCGATTACAAAAGGAAGCAGTGATAAAGTAAACAAGATATGTCACCAGTTTGGATTCGAGGAACTAGATTTTGTCACATTGACAAACAGCATTACTCTTCCCGTGGGGTGATAACCTGGCTATTCACAAGGCAAAGCACCATCTACGCTGAACAAGGGTTAAGAACCAGACTCAATATAGAACAGAATCATAAAATCGTGTAGGTTGGAAAAGACTTTTAAGATCACCAAGTCTAACTGTAAACCTAACACTGCTATGCATACATCATCCTATATAATACATATACATATCATGACACACACACACACACACACACCCTCCAATTACCAAATTCTTGTACTTACTGTTCTGATAAATTCACACAAACGTGCAATATCTGTTCAGCATACTAGCTGGTTGCAGAGCCTGCCATTTTACCTTGTGTTTCATTTGTCTTCAACTAGATTTTTGAAAGGATTTTAAAGAGCATTAGCACACTAACCTGAAAAGTATGCTAGACAGTTTGGATCTGGTTATGGCATATAAATTGGATAAAAGCATTAACTTACCCACCATTTCAATACCTAATGGGCAGATTTATCTGCTTTTTCTTTGTGATTCTTCTCTCACAGACAGCAGGGAGTATACCAAGGAAAGAGTGAAAAAAATCCAGATTTTGAACTTACTTTAACTTGTTGCCAACAAAAGATTCCTGGAGCAATGAGACTCATTGCCTATAGACTGTTCTTTTGTTTCTTTAGACAATCTCTGAAGTGATTTCATGGACTTTTCCCTAAACAACGCCCACTGAAGTGAGAAACAGTGCATGAATAAATGTATAATCCTTCATCTTGTTTACAGCTCTCATACTTTTTGACAACATGATGGTATTGTCCTCAATAATCCTATTCTGTTTAAACTCTGTGCCTAAAAATTGCAGAGTTCAGGTAATCTGATTTTTAGGTTACCATCTTCTTAATAGTGCTGTGATTGAAAAGTAAGTCACAAAGCCTCGACTGAACCCAACTGCATTTGTATACTGCCACTATGGATTTTTATATTTAACTGAAATGTCTATAAAAAGGCTTCTTTCATTTAACTGCAGCAAACCTTAGGCTAGTAACAAGAAGTTGGTATATTTAGTCCCTGTCCCTTTGCTGTTTCACAAAAGAAATATATTCCAAAAGAAACATATACATGATACATGTACATGACACAAAGGAACATGAACATGGTAATAACAGCCTATTAACATCACTAAAAGTGATGGGAACAAAATGTATTTGTAACTTTATTCAAATAGTGAAGGACAAGCATAAGTTAAGCTAACTGGAAGCGATCAATAAATCAAATATGATGTTCAATATGAATACACATACTAAATAAAAGACTGGAAGGCACACAGAAAAACTAATACAGTTGAGCTAAGGTTTACGTTACTGAGGACAAGTAAAATCTTTTTACTAAACCCCTCTCTCATACTCACTGTTGATTCTTTTTTGCCATATTTCACTTCAGATCTATAGTTCACTGACGCAAACTAAATGCCCAAACCATGTTTTCAGTTTTCACTGCTGTTTTCCAAGTAATTTATTTTCGGTATTAAAGATACAGCTGCTAAAAGTGAGCGAAAATTAGTTTAAAAAATATGCCTTTCATTCAAAATATTCAGGAAATGCAACATCCTCGAGAGCCAGATTAAAGGAAAAGTTATCACACCCATGCCTGCTCCATTTTTTAAAAGAAAAGGCATTACATTTTAATTCTTGGCTCTAAATGCATCTTCTGATTTGGATCTTATGAAGCCTTATGAGAAATGAATAACAGTGTTTGAAATCAGAATTCAAATTAACAAGAATCTTGTGGATTGGTTCACTGCATAGATGTCCTGGGTTCAGCAGTAGCAGCCATTTTTCTGCTTCTTAGTAGCTGGTGCAATGCTGTGTTTTTGACTTTGAGCCTGGGAACAGCGCTGATAACACCGATGTTTTTAGTTGTTGCTCAGTAATGTTTACTCTGACCAAGGACTCTCTGAGTCTCATGCTCTACCAAGGAGCAGGGGAAGTTGGGAGGAAGCAGAAACAGGACACCTGACCCAAACTAACCAAAGAGTTACTCCATACCACAGCACGTCATGCCCAGTATATAAACTGGGGGTAGTTACCCAAAAGGGTTAAATCACTGCTCGGGTCAGGATGGGTATTGGTTGGCAGGTGGTGAGCAGTTGTATTCTCTTCCCATGTTATTTCCCTTACCATTATGACATTTGACATTTGAGCTGAAAGCCACCAAAATGGCTCAAGAGACTTTTTGTGCCCTCCAGTTCAGATTAGACCACCGACACTGACTTTCAGACAAATTTATATACAGCTACTCATTTATCATCTGCCCTTACTTTTTTCCTATCTTCTATTTGTTAGCAGTCAGTCCTGTTCTGAAGACAGATTCCTACTAAAAAGCAGTGTGACTTCCTGAACTTTGAAGGACAAGCTTGCCCATTTAATAAGACAATGCATTAAAAGCCCCATTCAGATTATTTTATGGGAAAAAAAAAATAAATCAAACAACTAAAACCTAACCATCATCATGTGCCAAAGTGTCCTCAAACAACTTTGCCTGATGGACCTTTACTACAGCATTGGAGTTATAAGGTTTTTGCCTAGCCTTGTTAGATCTCAGTGTGGGTCCCCTTTAAATCTCCACTTCCTTTATACCTATGCCACTGATATCCCATCCATCATATTCCCCAGAGCTTGCATGTGAACAAGTGCATGATGCATGGTTTGGAAAGTATGATGCAAAGGTAAGATAAGGACAAGAAAAATATGGTTCTAAAGCAAATCTTTGCATCATCCTGCCTTCATAAATGATCTACAGCTGTTCCACCTTATGCAACCCACTGAAATTCAAAACAAGCTATTCTGACAGCTCGGTTTGGCAAGACATCTGGTTATTGTGGCTGAGAGCCTGGAAGTGGGATGGTTAGTGTTGACAGAAGCAAAGTAAAAGTCCTAGAGTATTAATTATTTTCAGCCTTCCTGCAGTTACCAGGGAATCTGAAATACATCAATAGATTCTCACACACAATTTTAACCACAGAGAGAACTGGCCTTGTGTTCTATATGATATTGAGCACAGAAAACCAGACCACTTAAGATGACTTAGCACTGACAGAGCTGCTGCTGCTATTCCTTCCATACAGATTTTAGAATACCATTCATGGTTCAGCAAACCACCCAGTAACCACATCTGGGGGGGGAGGGGGGGGGCAAAGCGGAGGGTGTTGAAATAGAGCACTTCAGTTCTGAGCTCAGCTCTTAAATCCACATCACAGGTCCAGGTTTGCCCCACAGCTGCCTAGCAACATTCCCTCCTGCTGCACCCTTTGCCATTTTTCTGCTGCAGCTAAAGTGTAAAGATCAATGTCAAAGGGAATATATTAGCAAGCAAAGAGGAGATGATACTAGTTTAATTTCTAGTGGCGAGATTCTGCCAGTCTGCATCAGAAATAATTGTGCTTTTTTACTGTAGAAGACCATGAGGCCATAACACAAGCTCAGGCACAGCTTGCGGCAGAACTCCGATTTTTGGGAAGGTCAGAGAGAGATGTGTTACAGGCTCACACAGACACAAAGACTCACAAAACCCCCATTTACATTTGTTTTTAAAGCATTTCTTACTAATATACTCACAAATAGAGAAATACAGTGATTTGATTTTATTTAGAAACACTACACAGTAGTGAAGCTGCAAAGTTGTACACACTGCAGAGTAAAAAATGATTTGAACCTGCAAACTATCCTAAAAATCCATGTTCTCCCAAAAGTTAATTTAGTAAAGTTCTCACAAATGTTCCTGTTTGGTAATTAAATGGGGTATAAAAAAATAATAAGACCTGACATAACTGCAGCACTAAAAGAATCCTGCATCTGCCCAATGAACTGCTTGGCAATCAGCCAGATGTTACATTTTATTTAAATGCCTGTATTATAACAATGACATTATCCTCACGTACTTTCTCCTTTCTTTTCTTTCTCCAACAGCACCAAAACTCTCTGAATATCTCCTGTGGTTGATCCCAGAAGCTCAACATCACTTTCTCAGTTGTGACTGACTATACATTTAGCTTTGATCTCAGCCAACTCGAAATTATGTAGAAAAATACAACAAGAAAATGAGACAAGCACATGCTTTTCACCTTAGGATATAAGGTTACATATGCACCACTACATTTTATCACACTGTGAATGACTCTCTCAGCAACAGACAGCCTCGTTCCCCTCAAAGGATATAAAGACATAAGCAGAAGGTATAAACCAATGGGCCTTGATACGGCAATTAATGTTTTAACTGCATAATTTAACAGAACAGGTGGAAGGGGGAGGGTGTGGGGGGAGAGGGAAGTAGTATTTGGAACTGACTAGTTTCCATACATTCCTCAGTTAGCAAATATGTGCTGTATGAGGTCTTACTGCACATTATTCCATAAAACACACTTTTCCCTCTGTTTTTCTCATTACCACAATGTCATTGTTCCTTTGTCTCAATATTTGTTTGAATAAAAGTTACTTTTATTGTTCACAAATATAAGCAACAAAATCAAGCCTGAAAGGGGGCATCTATCTTCTGAAATGCCATTTTCACTTTCATGTGCAATACAATAATTTTCTCTCAGAATTTTCTTACAAATAAAAACATTTGTAAGACACTTACCTGTGGTTCAGAAAGCTACCTGTAATGAAATTATTACAGATGGCCACAATGATGTGTTCATACCACAGTGAAAACTCCAAAATGTCAGTTGTTACAAAGCTTAAATAACCCCCTTTGGCTAAGATCAAGTTGAGGAACAGTTTAATATCAGACATATCCTCTGTCTGAGAGACAGCAGAAAACCAGATTTTATAATCTAAAAAGTTTTTTCCTCCTTCTGCAAATATTTTATAATTCTGAAGGTTCTGGTACAATGAAGCTTTCACCAAGGTCAAATGTCTAAACTGAACTATTATGAAGCATTTCAGAAGAGTCAGTCTTCCTTATCATATCAATATACTGAGTATTAAAAAGGATCTACATAAGACAATGCTTGCAGACTAAAGAATCAAATCCTCACTTTGTAACAGGGGGAAAAAGTCTCAAAATACTGTCAGACAACTGTGGATTTTCCTGATCCTCAACCTATTAGTAAAACTATATACACACTCAAAGTTTTATTTGTGCTTGAAAACAAACCGAAATAGCTTTTTCAGCCAAGTGAGGTATTACACACTTGTATTTCTCAAAAAACATCTGAAGCTGCTCTTTGCTTTCTACTGACTTCAGACATTTTTGTCAAATATATGTTTGTTATTTGCCCAACATGAGACTTCATAGGGAAGCTTTGCCTTCAGAAAGTGCTATATACTCCACTTCTGAAAACACAGCTCTCTAGAGTTCCCTGTGCTCTTTACTCTGAGTGAAGCAATGAAAATTTTGTTAACTAAGTTAACAATGAAAACTAAGTTAACTTTTACCTCTATATCAATCAATGAGGCTCACATCTGTGAGATGGACTCACATTAAAGCATTGGCTTTTACAGTTCTTGGTATTACCTGGGACTGCCATAGGTATTTCATTGCACAGCCAATATAAATGAAAACAGTATTCTTTTCCCCTTCAAACTAGGATCCCAACTTTAGAAAATACTGAACACTGCAAAGCTTTATCAGCAAAAGCAAGCACAACATTTTCCCTTTCCCATCTGAGGTATTCTTCTAATTGAACTGTTTTAAACTTGGAAAAGGTACCAATAAGCAGCGCACTTTTATACTGTTATCCACTTCTGATCTCTCCCCATCTTATAATAACAGTTATTAATGCCCAGCCACCCACCAGTTGATTAGATAGCACGTGAAGGAATCATACCTTCACTAGACTCTGCAACAGTTTAACAGTTGTAGGGTAGATGTTCAGCTTAGGTATTATAGCTTCACACAGTACTTTTAAAAACCAAAATAAAATAATAAAAAAATAAAAGAGGACTTTCTCCTTTAAGTTCCTCACACTGCAGAGACAGGTGCTGCAACTGCACACATACTGCCATCATCACAATATAAATCTAGCAAAACAAACATGTGCCTTTGCACCTTAAACGATCACACTTTAATATAGCAATTAAAACATTTTAATATATAGTGACTGCTACTTAGGTACTCCTGCTGCCAATCTACAGTAGCACTCTCCTCCAACATTTCTGCCCTGCTCTTACCCAGGTCTGTGTGCCTGTAGCTGTCACACATTAAGAAGAGATTCCAGAAAATGCAGGAAATGCCAAATGGCCAACTTTAGGCATTGTAAAATTGGTAACTGCCTACACTGTCACCTCATTTGCTACTCCAATACTATATTCTGCACACCAAGACAGTACTTTTCTTCTTTCCAGAACACATAATAGCTTTATGCAGGCCAAATAAATTGGTAATTTCTGGTCATGATGAGACATAACAGACCATAGTTTGTTTATTTTTCAATATTTCTTGAAAACCATTTTCTCATCTAGATAGATTCACAGAATCATAAACAGTTAGGGTTGGAAAGGACCTTAAGATCATCAAATTCCAACCCCCCTGCCATGGGCAGGGACACCTCACATTAAACCATGTCACCCAAGGCTCTGTCCAACGTGGACAATGTGGACAACATGGTCCAACGTGCACAATGTGGACAATATG
Source organism: Loriculus beryllinus (assembly GCA_039877255.1). Classification (NCBI taxonomy): domain Eukaryota; kingdom Metazoa; phylum Chordata; class Aves; order Psittaciformes; family Psittacidae; genus Loriculus; species Loriculus beryllinus. The sequence continues at coordinate 25,498 of JBCJKH010019928.1, forward strand.
GTCCAACACCACCAGGGATGGAGCATTCACACCTTCCTTGGACAACCCATTCCAGTGCCTCATCACCCTTACAGTAAAGAACTTCTTTCTTATATCCAGTCTAAGCTTCCCCTGTTTAAGTTCGAACCCATTACCCCTTGTGCCAGAAGAACCAAGAGATAATTTGACCAGACAACAAAATGCCTTAATCTCTACTAGGAAAAAGTTGTCTTTAATGATTTTCACCTCATGTTGTTTTTCGGTTGTTTTTTTTCTTGGTGGTTGTTTTGTTGTTGTAGTTGTTTTTTAAATCAATTGTGTCATACTTTTGACATATCAATCACATTGTGATGTGTCAAAAACCACTGTAGTATTCTGTGCTTTGACTTGTCATGAAACACCATGCAAATGAAAATTGAAAGCTTGGAACTGAAACTGTTTGAACTGAAAAATCACAAATTTCTTATTATATCCCTCTAAGGGACTTTTAATCAAAGTTCGTGCAATGTCACATGGTTTTTACCCGTAACTTTTCCCAACGAAAAGGTCTTTTTACAAAAATACTCAAATCCTTTCTATTTTTGAGACATATTATAGTATGTTTTCACTGCATCAGTCTTCTTTGTACTGTTATTACTTAGTAGTAGTGTTATCCATTCAACACCAAACTAATTACCAAACGTAACATGACCAAATGTAACACATAATCCACTGCATTTTTTAACACAGCATTTTTGATTGTGTCAGCAAACATAATATGGAAAGTTTGACTTTCAGCAAACATCTTGAGAAGTCTGTACAATTCATACTATTTACAAAGAATTATAAAAGGAGAGCTGGAATGGATCTTAAGAGTTCATTTATATCCCTGCTGCAGGATCAACTATATATAAACTATTTGTGTCGCGTATTTGTCTATAATCTATTCTCAAGACCCTCCAAAAGGTGGAAATATTGCAGTCTCCCCAGGCAATCTATTTGAAGGGTTTGCAATCTGTAGTTTAAATGTGTTTATCAGTATTTAACCTCAGACACCCTCGCTGCAATCTCCTTCCATTATTTCTTGCCCTAAGTACATTTGGGGAGTTTTAGTTCCCATACTCTTCCAGTCATTTTTTACATCACTGAACAGAGTTACTGTCTTAATTTTCCTAAAGTTAAATAAACCAAATTCTTTCACCTTGCCAAATATAGTCATATTTCTCATAGGGACAGTCCTTTTAGTTCCTCTCTTCTACATCCTTTGTATAGAAGCTCAGTTGATGGAAGTATACAACAAAGGAATCTTCAAACTTACACTAAACTGATTAAATCAACCATACAATTTACTAGACCACTAACCGAGCTGCATTTCTGGAGTAAGCCCAGAAAACTAGGTACAACATACTCAAGCAAGTCTTGATGCTAGTACATACCTTCTTTTCTCTTCTACTAAAAACTCGTGAAGAGGTTGCACTAGTCAGAGAAGGAAAGAAGGAAAAATTTTGCAAAGGTACACTCATGTGCTTCACTGAATGTGGCATCCTTACTATAAAATGCAGCTCCTGAGGCTGCTGTGAAATACAGGCTCTAGTTCCCTCAAATAGGGGATTACAGAAGTTCATTCTGGAGCAGTCTTACAGCTTCTGTGCAAACGAGATCAATGGTGGCAACGGGGTGCCTTATCTGGACGACTAGCTTTATTCTTTAAAACATGGAGGTGTAACTCTACCTTAGAGATGTGAATACCACAGACTACTAAAATCAGGGATCTTCTTAACTGCTCTGAAATAACTATCTTCAAAGAAATGCTCTAACATACCCTCCCCACTTATTTTGGTAACAATCCACATAGCATTTCTAGGCTGATAAAACAAGGGGAACTGTGAATGGTGTTTACATTCTTCTTTGCAACAGTAGATAAATATTTTTAAGGTTAACCAAAAGTTCATTTCCTCCGTCTTTTTTGTTAGGCAACAAAAGTAGCAACTCTCATCCTTGAGGTCACTCTATAAAATCACAATACAATCCTTAACCTCTTTGTAAACCACCTGTTAAAGACATTATGAATGCTTAGATAGGGTCATTCATTAACTGTTCTGTAAACAGTTTGATGAACAGTTGCCTGAAAGATATTAATTTTAGGAATACTGTATAGTTGCACAGTAGATGCAACCAGAAAATATATTAACATGTCAGGGTTGTAAACAAAAGAAAATAAGCAGTTGTCATCATTCCAAATTTCACTGTGTTGGCAAAAAGGAAATGAATGACAGTAGGCAAAGAATCCAGTCACTAGAGACAGCTACCCCTTCATATCCTGGAGTCCTGCGCTTTAGCCCTAAACCATACCAGGCCCCCCTAATTGTTTGTAAGTATAATCCCTTGATTATGAATTTAAGAATGGTAATAAAAACTTGCTCTAGAAATTAATTATATACTCCCACCACTCACTCCTGTGCCAAAACAGATCAGCCTCAGGGCTATACAATAGATCTTTATATTATCCTGAAAGAAACTTCACTAAGTTCTAACAATCACAGAAAAGCAGAAAAATGTATGTTGGAAAAGACTTTTTAAGTTAACTTACTCCAACCCCCTGCTGAAGCAGGTTAACTTCAAAATTAGATCAGGTTGCTCAGGGCATTGTCCTGATAAGTGTGGAAAACCTCCAGGTTTATATCCTCCTTCTAAGGAGAAGGATATCCTCCTCCTAAGGAGGATATAAAGAAAGATCATAGAATCATAAAATTCTTTGAGTTAGCAAAGACCTTTAAGATCATCATGTCCAACCATAACCATTAACCTAACACTGCCAAGTCCGACATCAAACCATGTTCCTAAGTGCCACATCTACACGTCTTTTAAATGCCTCCAGGGATGGTGACTCAACCACTTCCCTGGGCAGCCTGTTCCAATGTTTGACAACTCTTTCAGTGAAGAAATCTTTCCTAATATCAAATCTAAACCTCCCCTGGTGCAACTTGAGGCTGTTTCTTCTCATCCTATCATTTGCTACTTGAGAGAAGAGACTGACTCCACTATGATGCAACACCCGCCATGCAACAACCTCATTTCAGATAGCTGTAGAGAGAGATAAGGTCTCCCCCTGTACCTTCTCTTCTCCAGACTAAATAACCCCAGTACTCTCAGCCACACCCCATGAGACTTATTCTCCAGACCCTTCACCTGCTTTGTTGCCCTTCTCTGGACATGCTCCAGAACCTCAATATCTTTCTTGCAGTGAGGAGCCCAGAACTGAACACGGTATTCGAGGTGCAGCCTCAGCAGTGCCAAGCACGGGGGGGGGGTTGGGGGGGTGGGCAAGCACTTCCCCAGGCTCATCCTAGGATGCATCCATTTTTCCAGAGAGCTTATGAAAATAAAAATCCTTCTCAGACTACTGATGTTCTCAGTAGTCAGTGAAAATTGTCAAAGCATTCCTATAGTTTACTTCCCAGTTTTTAGTAATCTATAGGACTTTTCCTGTAATACCTTTATCTTTAAATACCACTGAAGAAAGTTCATGCAAAAGCTTTCACTGTTTTGTTATTTATTATCTGAAACTTGAGCACAGATTTGAACCAAATAATTTCCATCTACATGCTTAATAATATCTTCAAAGTATTGAGTAATATTTGTGACATACTTTTTTTTTTCAGTAAGCATATGGCAGCTAAACAGAGGTAGCAATGTTTATGTGCAATACACCTCCTTCCTATAACATACTGAAAAAAGTATTATCACCTGAAGCAATAATATAGGGAAGGCATAGTCGTAAATCAATGGGAATGATACCATGCTTAGGTCTTCCCCTTGCTGAATGAAGTGAAAATGTAACTTAACATGCATTCATAAAATATGGAAAAAAATAGGTTGCTACAGTCTAGTTGAAAGTTAGTTCCCAGGATGTATTTCAGTATGCATAGCATGGAGAAGTAATTTTTGGACAAAGCTACCTCTTCAATGTGCTTGAGTTACCAATGACCACTAGGACAACAAAGCATCTACCACTCATGACTCATCACGAGAAGTACACTCCTTGAATCCTCTGCACTTAATCTGATAGACAAGCACAGGACAACTAGTCCAAAACTCTATCTAATCATAAATATTTTGAGGGATAAACTGAATTACCATCATATACTGATGTCTGTGCTTTACTTACCTGTCTTTACATTCTGAATTCAAAGTCTCATGACAACAGAGCAGTTTCAAGGAAACTTTTTTCTGAAAATCCTTACTCATAGCCAATGTGAGGTTAAGACAAATACCATTATTCACTTCCACCCACAGAAACATCCATTTACAGAGTATAGCATTATCATTTATATCCAGCCAGCCATCTGCACAGTAAAAGATTAATTTTTACTCATCCTCAGGACTTCCTGTACTTTGTGGAAGATAAAAGAGATGGCAAAATTCTTACAGATATATTATATGTGGACAAGGTATCCAGAACTTTGCTGAACTGAGTTTTCACTACTTGCCTACAGAACATCCATGAATAAATACACTACTCATCCCTTCTTTCTGCACATGCAGTGTAACAGGCTTTTAAACTGCACGACCACATACCGGCTTTTTACCAAAGATGCAATTCTCATTTAATGTACAGGACAAATAATGATAGCAAATATATAATTTATTTTTTTTTTTATGTTTTCTTTTTGTCCCTATAAAATCATAGAATAGTTAGGGTTGGAAAGGACCTTAAGATCATCTACTTCTAACACCACTGCAATGGGCAGGGACACCTCATACTAAACCATGCCACACAAGGCTTCGTCCAAACTGGCCTTGAACACTGCCAGGGATGGTGCATTCACAACTTCCTTGGGCAACCCATTCCAGTGCCTCACCACCCTAACAGTAAAGAATTTCTTCCTCATATCCAA
>JBCJKH010019929.1:5111-19629 GCA_039877255.1 Loriculus beryllinus
ATCTGCATTTTGTTCACCTCTCCAAATCATTTGGGTAACTGACAGGTAACTGTCACATGGAAAGACAAAGCACTCAAGAATCCCAAGGCAGCAGATCAAAAAGCAGAGAACTGGCTTTTAAGTGTAAGACTGCATTTAAAAAAACCCCAACAAACACTGAAAAATAAAATCACAACTGGTGGATGGTTTGTTTCGGTCTTTGCGTTTTGTTTTGAATGTCGGGTCATGTCTTCACATTTTCTTCTGCAACCCCAAGGGCAGGAAAAAAAAAAAGGGGAAGTTAATATTCATACTCAGTCTCATGCTGTCCAAAGCTGACACTTAAAAAGAAAACCCACACACAAATTCAGTGAGAGTATTACAAGAGTGAAAACTGGTACCAGTGACACCAAGTTCTGCTATAATAAGCTTGTACTTTCACCTCTTCACAGTTGAAACCCACCAGGTTTGACTTGGGGTGGAGGACCACTTGCTAAAAGACCATATTTAATTAGCAGCAGAACCAGAGAATAGATTTTCTCCTTTTTTTGACAAATATTTTCCTTCCATCATTGGGGAACTTGACAGTGAGGAAGCTTGCTGCCCAAGATGGACAAAATGTACGTGTCAAACTGGCAAAACTAGGAAAAAACCCTAACTGGTGCATGAAGGGCAGTCAAGGAGCATCCCAGGAGTGCAGCCACACACATGAGGCAGACACACATCTCCCTGGCATCGTCTTTTGCCCACACAAATAAAATACCTCTCTCAAGACTTAAAGCTAATTAAAGGTTTGCTTTGATTGCACAGAGGGACTTGGACCCACACCTCCTTATCAGCTGAACTGTCTGCACTGCTTCTCTTTAGTTCAACCCATCCCCTGCTAAGTTTAGAAGAAAAGGCAATGGCTGTGGCTAGTGACAGAACAAGGTTGGCAGCTGCAAAACTGAGATGCCACGTTTCAGTATATAATTTTCTTTCCACAGTGTCTCTCCCTAACTTTCCTCTTTAAGAGGCACTTAAAATCCATGTGTCTGACTCAATTATTGTTATTGTAGCTATGGGACAGAATGTGATGCTGATGAGGGCCTACCTGTCTAGTTAGCTTCCCTTTCTGGATGCTTTCTTTCTTTGATTCATCACTGCTTGTGACACATGTATTGTCTAAATTATGTTCAAGAACAAATCTCTAATACATTCAATGGATGAAGGTGAAAAATCAGAAAGTGGCGTTATCCGTTGCCTGCATAAATTTATGTGCTAACTTTAACCATCCTATTTCTGCGAAATACCTTACACAGAAAGCATGGTTTTATTGCAAATTAAGAAAAACTTCTGCAGTAAAATTAAGAATAAAATTTCTTTGGCTTCCTTTGATCAGGAGAGCACTGACATTGCATAAATGCTGTGTCTTTATGAACTCATCTAGAAATTCTATGCTCCTTCACCATTCAGTACATTATCAGATCATACCCAAAGTACTATGAATTCATGCCCCAGAGGGCATGATCCCAAATTTAAAGTCATCATCATTCTGTACATTTTCTGCTCAGTTGAAGGTTTTATGATACAGGCTGAATGTCTTCTCAGGACAATCCTAAAAATAAGCTAATGCAGTGGGGACTGAATTTATTGGACATGTACACTCACCTTCAGTTGATGCTCTCCCTAGGTCAGTTCTCATGTGATTGGCAAGGGATCGTGACAGCTTGTATCTTCCTATGAGAAACCTGTGTAGACACTGGTAATTAGAACTGCCACTCAGTCCTCCCTGACAATAGCTGCTGCAGTGGCTCTGGGCCTCTAAACTAGCTACTGCCTCTGGAAAATCCTGTTTCCCAGTGTCTTCTCCTCCGTAGGCACATACCTAATTGCATGTAAACATTCTGTAATTTATTGCGCGACACAAAAACACTGGTACCTTCAAGCTGAAAATACAGTGGCTGATAAAAACGGAAAAACTACACTTCCAAAGTGTCACATACAATGTAGCTCTCCAGCTGCTTTCCCTGACTGGCTGCTGAAGTAAGGATGCTTCCTTAGTAATGGAAAATCTGAGAAGGGTCTCAACTTCTTTTTCTTTAGGAGCCTAATTCTCAGTCAAAGTTATGAATGTTGAAACTTGTGAGTTCAGTTTTGGAAAAAAAAGACTCCATTTATGCTTGAAAATACCAGTGCATTTTCTCTGTAGTATTCTGCCTCAATCATCACGAGAAGGAAAAGGCTTTATTACCTGTTAATATACCTTTACCTATAATTGATTTACTCACAAACTGTTAATGACTGAAACTAATAAAGAAGAGAAAATGAAAGTAATGTAATAGGAAAATGCACATGAAGCATTTCCAGTCCAGGGTTGTATTTGCAAGAGGCTAAGGATAAGGCAAAGTATTTGGAAATATTCGCAAATGACAATGAGGCTGAAAAATTTCGTTGTACCAGGATATCTACAGAATGAAACTTGAATTCTGTTCTCTGCTTTGCGGCAGTTTGGATATATCATTTCAGATACAGCTCCCTTGTCTGTGAAATGGGGCTAACAATAGAGCTGTACTTTCCATGCACAGTGCCCAGTTATTTAGATCTCATCATGTTAAATAGCATCTTTTTTTTTTCCCGCACTAGAGAAAAAAAGACCCAGAGTGAGGCAGTCAGGAATTGTTGAGATCCAGGGTTGAAAAAGCAGTGAAACCTAATCTCCAGACCATGGAAATCACTGGAAATTGACTTCAAAACACTGTTGATTTCAGTGGTTTGGGGATCAAGGTTTAGGAGAACAAACTTACCGCACAAAGACAAATCTGTTTTCCAGTGCAATGGTTGACTTCTTGATACAAGCAGCCTGTCAGACAGCAGCAGGCTCTACCTTTAGGGCAAGCCTATACTGAAGGGTTGTATACAGTAGCAGCGTGTCCAGAAGCACCTAAGAGAAGAAGTTCCCACTTTGCTCTCCCCACAGCTTGTTCAAGAAAACCCCCGTGGTTAAGCAGAAAATATATGGCACCAGGCCAGGAGTGCAGAGCCCTGAGAAGCTAGGAAGCCAGGCTGTGAGGGAAGTGGCAGGTACAGGGACCTGCTTCTAATTCCTATACCTTCCCACTCCATCAGCATCAGGCCCACTGGTTATGGGAATTTCAGATGAATTTCAGAATTCAGGGAATTTCAGAATCACATACAAGTGCACTGAGAGCTGGAAGATGATGCAACCATTGCAATGCTGGGTTAATTTTCCCGGTAACAATCCAGGCCAAGAAGAGTGCAGCACACTGCACTGAGCATCTTGATAAAGTTTTATGAAATCGCTCTTCAAAACCAACCCAGAAATGGCAGTGCTGTATTTTTAGACAGATAATTACAAGGGTTCTCCCATATATGTGCTACAAAATGAATCCAGTAGTGTAATCATGCAATGGGTCAGAAATTACTGAGTGAATAGTACTATTTCCTTTTTAGACTCCTATTACAGCACAGTGGCAGTGTAGTTGTGCTGTATTTGGGTAACGCTCCAGCACAGTGCACATAGATGTAAATGTGGAGCTCCATCTCTGTTCACAGACACTTATTATTGAAGCCTCTGCCCATCACAGACACAACACATCCTTCACTTCCATCATTACTGAACTGCATTCAAAGATTCTATGAAATCCAACACCAAACCCACAGACCTCTATTTCATTGACTACACCCAATATTCAGAGGATGCAAACCCCAATATGTTGGTAGTGCCAAGCTCATCCAAAATAGCCCAGGGACGGGGATGATAACAATGTTAAAATCTAACTAGCAACATGCACATCGTTAATCTATGCAAAAACGCATTTTAGGAAGTCACACAAAGCCCAGAACATACTACTGCAATCCCAGCAACACAGGTGGAAAATGAAATCTAAAGGAAATCACATCTCAAGCATTGAAGTATAATTATGGCAGCCAAGTAATTTGAACTCTGCCCTTTCAGACAGCACACAGTATCAATGCACTTAAAAGCTCATGGTCTCCACAGTACTCCAATTTTGAAATAAATAAGTTTTTGCTTATTCTTCTCCCATACCACTCTTCACTATTGTATAATAATCTCTATACTACTTTTCTATGTACTAGAATAGATACCTTATGACTTTCTGAGAAAAATATTATGTATTAAAGATGCCTACCATTTGATTTTATTTTTCAAATATATGTTAAGCTATTAGCAGAGGCTGATTAATGGAAAATTCTTTTCAGAGAAGTTTGTGAACTCTTCCTTTTCAGAGGTCTTCTTGTCTGCCACTCTTAGTGACCACTCTGCCCCAGCTTCAGCTTTTCCTGCTCCCTGTTGATGTGGTAAAGGCATTGCGTGTACCCAACAGGCATTCAGTAGTCAATCCTTAATTACATCCAGACCCATTTCATTTCAGGTTTGATTCAAGAAAGCTTACTAACTTTGAGAAGTACCTTATTATGATTCTATGATTTCCACTGGTGCATTCATGAATACCAGCATCTCCTCTAGCAGGAAAAGGTCAAAACTACCTGAAGGTCTACAAAGGCACAAAGGACAACTAAGCTGGTACCCTGGGAATGTTCCTGGTTTACATAACACAAAAAGACAGCTAGAAAATGATTCCTGCTGAACCTGATAAATACGCTTGCAACATCATTAATGGATTCTATTTCCTGTAACTGAAAGGCAATTTGATAAATCATCCTTTGCCATCATGCCACTAATTGCATTGGATTCTGAAAAAAACCCCAAAACAACAAAAACCAAAAAACCCCCCAAAAAAACCCCAAACCAAAATGATTTTTTTAGAAAAGCCACAAATCCTGAAGGTACACTGCTGGCAAGCCCTGGAGTGTTTATATTACAAGCCAAGCAATTTAAATAATCCCCAAGTTCATTACGTTCAGCTAGATGCTCAGGAGAGGTCCTCTCTGCCATTGGCTTCCACGAATACACCAATATAGCGTGTCTTGTTTCTCACAACTGATAGGTTTTGTGTGGGTAGGACTAAATTACAGTAGCAGGATTTTAACAACTGCGGAAAAGACTGTAAAACTTTCTGCCCCTTATTAACTACTGCGTGACTATTAGGTTTATGGGCAACGTTAACATTGCAGCATAGGAACAAAAACATTGTAAAAGGTCTCCAAAATGTTGGGAAGCAATTTTTCCCAAGAGAGGCAGGGGGCCCTTCCAATCCCAGTAAGGTATGGAAGGGGTCATGTGGCACACATGTAAAACTGGATTAAACTCTCTGTTGCTAAGTAATTAAACCTAAGTGTAAACGTGGGCAAGTGCTAATTTTAAAACCAAGGTCCCTGTTCAGAGCTCCAAAATCTCTACTGAAAGTTCATGGAATATGAAAGCTGCTTCTTTAAAAGAAATCAGCTTGCAGCTCTCCAGAACAGAGCCCCTGGGCAAGTGGTTCAAAATATGATTTTTATAAACAAATCTGACATAGAAAACTTAATGCAAAACCCTATGCATATAACATCGCTTATGTGTGCAACTCGTTTAAATTATAGCTGTAGAGAGAAGGAAATAAAACTGGCATATTAACCTTTGGCACAACAGTGCTCACATACTAGCAATGTTCAGCAGCAGATAATATTATTGTGACTCCCACTAGTATTGTCATAGTGAAGGGTCTGTCAGAATTCATGTTCAAAACCTCTACTGTCAGACATTATTAATTCAGCCATAAGCATCTGTTCCAGACCTACCTTGGCATGTACAGTCTTAAGAGCAAAATCTTTCTTACTGCAACTTATCTTTCCCCATTACCACTGTACTTAAACTTGCTGAATGTAAAAATAAAATAAACCAGAAATTCATGAAATACAGCATTTCCTCATCACCATCATATTTAAAACACCGAATGCACAAAGAAAACAAACCAAAAATTCATTAAATATAGCATTCCACAGCTTACTGCCTTGCTTCCCAAATGTCCTTTTTAAATAATGGTCTGCTACTTCTTCCTCAAGAGAGAGGGCCCTCAAGGACAAGCTAAACACACGAGCAAGACAGACTTAAAAAAACAATTTATAAATTAAATTTAAAACTTTCTCAGATTTTTTTTTGTGAATGCTCCACATTATTGAATACATTCCTATATAACTAACTGAAGCATCATATGAAATGAGCCTTCCTTATTAAATAAGTAATGCGACCAGCTTTGACAATGTCATGTTCTCAGCCTGTATGTTCCAAAACATTCTGGACAAAAGTTTCAGACACAGTACTTACACAACAGCTTGGGACATACTTTGATTTGGTTTCTTCATGTGTCTTGAAAATGAAAACCAGTTCATTACACACAAAAGCCATGAGGCTTACACATGGGTAAAGCTGATTTACCTGGAGAACAGTTAGTCTTCAGAGTGATGGTAAATGGAAATGCAACCCAGCACAGGTCTAAGTGAGAACATTCCTTGGCTCCTTATTTCAGAGAGTAACTCATAAAAAGAAAAGAGCTAAACAAGTTTACAAAGTTGACATTAAGTGAACGAATTGTGAGAGATAGTAAGTATGACAGCAAGACAAGTTTTGGAGTCCCATTGCAGTTCCCCTGCCAGGGAAGCAAGTGCAGACCTGCTGCTATGCTGGAGGATATAATGATTGAAAACATAATCTAGTTGTTGGAAAAAACATTAGATTTAAGAGAAGTTACTTTACCAAAATATCACAGGGCCATCACAAGACATACTTATATATCTTTAAAAGACATCAAGACAGATTAGTTTAACCAAGCCTCACTTTTTCTTCTATGTGGAAGAATCTGGAAAGCCACTTCTATTTCCCCAACTCCCCTCTCTTGGCAACCCCTTGGGCCAAGCTGTGACATGGGCAGTGCTAAACAGAGGAATACATGATGTACTCTAAGCACTGTAGGATTAAGAATGTGATGTCTTTTCTATCCTTACTTCCTCTGATCAAAATGGGACAAATAAGCACTGCAGAAGCTGCTATACAAGTTGTACCTAGCACAAGGCTAAAGATCAATGTATGTGAAACAGAAGTGAAAAAAAGACAGATTTTGAGTTCCAAAAATAAGCTGCGAAGAAACTTAATCCTCAAAGGTCAGATGTACATCTGAAAGGCCCAGGCCATGCCTTTGTATCAGAATGTTACAACATTAGCCCTAATGACTTAATAGTTTTGCCCTTGACTTGTGTCAACAGGAACCTATCTTATTACATGGTAAATTAGTTGCTTCCAGCCTACTCCAGACTCCCGGGTAAAGGGAAGACAGAGGCACTTCTAGCAAAATTAGAGATGTAACCCAGTATCTAAACAGTATTGCTTAGTGTAAGTATTTAGTAGCATTTTAATTTTTGTACAAGTGATTGATTAAAGCAAGGCTGGACACAGCATGGGGAAGAAACTATCATGTTTGGCATTCAAGAGCCAAAATTAAAAGGAAGGCATCTTCTTTGCACATTGTTGTGCAGTGTCATCAAAGGTCATTGTCTGCTCCACATATCAAGGGATAATGAGCCAGGGTCAGGCATAATCATGGTAGGCTCTAGGTAACAGGAGATGTTTTCTCATGCTTCTTCCGTTCTCTCGGAGAAGTCTGCATCCTTTACAGGCTTTCTTCACATCCACACAGAAACAGTTTCCAAGCCTGGCAAATCACAAAGCCACCAGCTGACCAAGGCGCGCTAGCACCTAACTATTCAGAGCCTCACCTTGCATAAAACAAGGACAAACAGTAGTTTCTAAAAGATTACTGTTACCAGGCAATTGTTTCATTCTATTTAAATTGAGATATTCCATATTTTCTGATTTATCTGGAAGGCCTTGCTTCACATCTGTCCCAAAAACCTGTCTCCCGTTAGCTCAACGAAGGGCTACTTTTCACAACAAACACATAAGAAGGGAGAGACATGCTTATACAGTTATTTAAGTCTTCTTTAAGGAGTTTTACAGGCAAGTAAGATGCAGCTCCAGACAGTAGACTTTTAAATCATTTAAAGCTGACATAAGCTGATCCTAGGCACAGTTTATAATCATGTTTTTACTTTTCACTTCTGACAATTACAAATTGTATTAGCTCCACAAGTATTCCTATTCAGCAGTATTGTCAAAGTCCATTCATCCCAGCCTCATAACAGCACACTAATCCTTTGATTTGCCAGCCTCCATCCATAACCTTCATCCCACTGTTACCAGCCATACAGGGAGTGGCAGGAGAGATCTACAGCCTGCAAACTCCCACCCCCCCCCCCCCCCATCTGCAATCTGTGGTAGATGCAGTTCCCCATGTCTCAATGTGGTTTTCAGACCATCTCAGCTTGACAGGAAGAAGCCTGGCATCCTCTAAGCATGCGGCACTTGTAGCGTTTGAAGATGTTCAAAAGGAAAGAGAAAAAAAAGTAAACGAAAGGTCTTAACCATTTTGCATGAAGTTGTATGAAAAGTCTTGGGGCCTAACTTGACTGGAACTGTTTTAAGTATTTCTCTACTACAGCAGCGGTGCGTCATATGAAAGGCTATGTCTGGCATCTGTCCACAGTTATAAATAAAAAGCATATTTATCTTTGGTCATGCATATAATTTAGAAGTCAGACAGAAGAAACCTTTTTTTCTCCTTTTAAATCTGTAGCAAGCCCAAGATAAATTCTTATAAATTATTTCTTTTAAAAGAAGGAAAAGAAAAAAAAAACTATAACAAAATAGCTTGGCTATTTGGAAATCTGGAAAACAGATTATTTCTTTGGATGGAACAAAGTGTGTGTATGTGTCATCATGACTTTAAACAGTTCCACGGTTCCCCATGGAAGTACTTAATTGAAGCTAATAAGATGTGGAGTTATCAGTGGTTTGCCATGATAGATTTCACATGGCCTCTCCAAGATGTTTTACCTCCTCTAAAACTAATTAACCTAAGACTGTTTTAACTGGTAAACTGAGCAGCAACAACTGCAGACACTAAGTCGGAGTGAAATGCTACTCACAGATGGGACAGGAGTTTGGGCAAACCCTTACAACTCCAAACTCCATGCAACACAAACACTTCTGATTTGTAGCATGTGTGACAATCTCCCATAGGAATCTACAAAGACAAGACTTACTTGCCTCTTGTCACTAGCAGCATGGGTCAGAAGTCCTTTTTCATCAGAAAATTAGGAAAGAAACTATTGCCAGCAGACTACAGGTCCCAATGAAAATCTTCCCTCAATTACCATACTTTGTAAGGTGATCCTACAAGCTCCCCCCCAACACTACAGAGGACGAGGCCCACCTTCTTCCAATATACAGGTTAGTTGACCATGAGTACACACTAAGAATATTTTTTCCTAGTTACAACAACAAAAAAATAAATGTGCTTTTCTTACATCTCAAGTTAGAAAAGTAAACCCCTGCTGTGTTAGACATGGATATACAGTGTAAATGTATCTACAAAACCAAATAGGGGGCCAGTAAAGCTTTCTGTATGTGCAAGAACAGGTTATATGGCAGCTGTAAAGTGTAGGTGCTTTGTAAGCACCTGCGTATACCCATTTCTGATAGTATCTCACAGTAAATTTGGCTTGAGCCAATGTAACTGTGCCACTGTACATGATTAAACCATTCTGAAGTTTATGGAGAAGGAAAGGTTTTTCCTATATTGATAGCAGCAGATTTTATAAAGGACTTTGGGTAGAGGTAATTCGCATAACTTTGGCACTCATTTCACACCTACATTTCAGGTAATTAATTTAACTGTCTTCCTAAAAATGGCCAAAATTAAGCAGCTTATCGTTATTTTTCTTCAGGAAGAGAAATTTGTAGACCTTTTTGGTACAACGACATTTTGCCGTCAGCAATGTTTTTTGGTTATTTTTCCTGAAAACATATCCCCTGCACCTGCAAATGCATCCACTGCATGTGTTTCTTTTTAATGTTAATATTCTTTTCAAATATACCATCCCTACTGATAAAGTCAAGTACACGTCTATGGGCTGTAGGGTCAAGTTCAGTGTACCACTTATCAGTGATTACATCAGTCAGCAGCAAGTACAGTGCATTCATTAACCTATAAGCAACCTTGGCATTCAACTTACACTGACCAATACTGTATTCAGTGTTAAGGAAACTGCGTGCAAACACCATGATGCAGGAAATGCAAGGATACAGTAGATGCCATGGGATAACACTGCATTTGGAAATAGATGAGGTCAATATAAAGACTGAATCATAAGATGAAACAACTACTTTGCAGCTACTTACAGAGAGGGACAGCCCAGGAAACCAACACTCAGGATTAATATAACATTCTTTAGGCAGCAAAGTGAATAGCAGCTCTGCATTCATTTTCTCTCCTGCAAGAAGCAAAAGCCACCTCCTGAAAGCAATTGCTATCATAGGTATCCAAATTCTGAGACACCTCTGACTCCTCACTGATTACACAGGGAAGCAAGGGCAACTGAGCTCCTGAGTCAGGTGCCTTATGTAGTTAGCAAGAATACAGGCTGAACTTTCTGACATATTTCTGTTACCAGTTTCCCTATAAGACAGTCTGTAACTTTATGTGTGTTCCTTAAAATACAAAAGCGCCTAAGCTCCATCCCTGGCAGTGTTCGAAGCCAGGTTGGACAGAGCCTTGGGTGACACCTTAGTATGAGGTGTCTCTACCTGTGGCAGGGGGGCTGGAACTTGATGATCTTAAGGTCCTTTCCAACCCTAGCTATTCTATGATTCTATGATTTACAAGGTTGGCAATGTACTTTGCTGTAATCAGCACGCAAATTCAGATGCTGTGTGATTCTTTACCAGTGCAAGTTTGCATCCATCTCAGCATATGGATGAACTAAGCAGAAGAGAAGCAAGCCTGATTGTAATTACATTAAGCACTTTGGCAATAAGGAAAAGTTTGTACTTGTACACAGATGGCTTTATGTTACAGTGCTATAAATGTGCCAAGTTTCATGGCTTCACCACATGATGCAGAGAAGGGGCTTGATCCAAAGTCTGTGCAAACCTGCTGAAGAGCTCTAACTGATTTCAGTGTGTTTGTATCAGGTTTATGTTAAGTCCACTGGACACACTTGAAAAAGGGAATAGCCTTTTGTACTAAAATGCAAGTATTTTTAGACCATTTTTAGCACCTGGTTTGTCTTATTTAGTCCAAGTCTTCATGCTTTGGTGACTGTTTTCCTTTAAAGGAAAGACAATAAATTTCAGTTTGGGTTGATTGAAAAGACTTTGAGTGCCCACTGTAGCCCTCAGCTAAGCTGGAAACTTAAACTTTGCAGACCTCATGGAAACTACCTGGGGGAAAAAATATTGCATTCTTATTCTATGAGGCCTCCTGGGTGCTTCTGGTGTTTTTGATTCAAGTCCTCTTTTCTGTGACCCTCCCACCTCTACTACTTCATGAAAGTAGGAGATCTTTAAAAGTCCTTAATTTAGAAAAATAAACAAAAATTCTGTCAACCCATTCCCCAGTGCCTCACCATAACTTATTTTAAAGTAATAAATCTTCACCCTGACAGCTCTCTGATGATGCATTACATTAATACATCATAATGACAATACTTGTGATATATGATGGATATATTTTCTGAAAGGGATATCACCTATACATTCCATCTTCCCAGCACAGCAGAAGATTGTTTGGGAAAAGGGGGAGAAGGGGAGGTAAAGGATGTTCTTTACCCAGAAGGCAAAATTTCACAAGAGATTATGGAATTAAGTTGATTGCCCTTGTTAAAATACCGAAGAGAATAAAAAATAAAATGCTTTCTATGCACAAACATCTTCTATCAGTAAGATGACCTGTTTTTTCCTCAAATACTGATATTCAGACTGGAATATAAAAGGGAAATTCTTTAATATACTTGTATCAGTCATGCTAATACAGGAGAAACAGACTAGGAAACAATTACAGTAACTTTGATAAGGTTGGAAGACTGTGATAATGAGAGGTGCAATATTTAAAAGGGTAACTAAGGCAGTCTGCAAACAGAAATAACTGACAGGCTCAGTGAATAATCTGGAGAGAGCTGTGCGTGCTCCAAAGAGTCACTCGTGGCTGAAACAAACCAAAATCTTTTCAGTGTCTGAGTACAGACAAGGCGACAGTAGGAAATAAAGTTCATTTTTGACATGGGTATCTGGCCTTTCACAACACTACTGCACATAAGAACCAGATCACAGGGTGGTGTTTGCTCTGCTAGGCTCTGCACAAACAGAACAAAGACAATCCTGCTCAACCAATTTAAACTCAATTTCCAAGGTTTAAAATGCAAAAATCAGGCCTTGGTTTAGAAGACTCTGCTGCCTGGGCAGAAGGTAGTAGCAACTGCTCCAAAGGCTCATCTTGCACAGATAACTGTATGAGCTGAACAGTATGAGATCTGACAGGCACCTCTTTGATTGGTCTAAAGTGGCCCTACTGATGCACTTGGCTTATGTGTACGTTAACCGATGACATCCTCAGTGTCCCTGCACTTGGCACAAAGATTGCAAGGCCAGATAGAACCTACCTTGAGTCTACTGATAGCCTTCCTTTTTCAGAAACGCCATCTTTCACTACTAGGCTACTGAATTCTCAGTATTCAGTTTAGGTGCAGAGAAAAAACAAACAGTGGAACAACGAGCTTCTGCCTTTTCTTAGGGGTTTCAATAGTAATCTGGTGTTTTGGTAGAAAACTTGACTTTTGCCAATCACTTAGCACAGCCTTCCTTCAACACCAAGACTGCTGCTGGCTACCCACACTCCGCAAGTATCTGAAACACATTTGGACCATGTTATTAATATTCCTGAGGTCCTATACTATGAGTGACTGGTGAACTGTTTGAGAATAAACATCTTCTGTGACCTCTTTTCTCTTATAGGCTTATTCACAGGTACCCATTGTGCCACTGAAATGGAGCCTGGTGGTAAATGTTCTGGCCTGGCAAATACTCACCTGCACCCCTGCTAAGGATTATTGTGAAGAAAATCGCATGAGCACTTTCTGTTTCTCTTTGGCCTTGCTGATGCTGCACCAGCAGGGTAGATCTGATGCTTGTTTTCTGAAACAACTTGGAGGCCTGAGGTATTTCTTCGTCGGTTGAAGAATTAGTAAACAAAATTCCTGTTGAGACATTTAATGGGAGAAAAAGATGTTGTGATTAAGATTCACCAGAAAGGATTAGAATTTTACAGTAAGAGTGAAACCCAAGGAAGTATGTATGAGCATATATTTCAGTGTGCAATCATCCCAGCTGACAAGCAAATTAGATTTGAATGCAGGGGCACCAGCACCAGTGTAAAGTTCTGCATAAAGAGAGGCCTTGGACACTGCTGTTTTGACTTTGCTAGAAACACTTGAGGGAAAAGCCCCAGACTCCTGATAGGCACTGGCAAGTCTCACTCTGTCTCAGAAATGCTAAAGATGAAAACATCAAGAGTGCAAGCACAGTGACAGGAGTGCTGATGTTGCTCTGGTGAACACATGAAAATAAGCGACGATGCCCAATGCAAAGCACTGCAATAACCACACTCTCTGAACGTGAATGGAGTTGTTTCTGAAAGGTACTTCTTGACCTCTGAATCTTCAATCTGCAAAAGAGATCTGAGCTATAATGAATATAGGAAGACACTACATGATAGCCGTGGTGCCTTGCTAGCAAACCCGTCTCCGGAGGGTTGATTGCAGGCAAAAAGAAAAAAGTCCTAATGGAAATCAGCTGATACAATCAACCCTACTAAATCCACTTCACTTTTCTATAACCACTTTTAAGAGCCTATTGTAATGTTATTTTGCATTGCAAGCATTTGTCCTTCAGTTGTTGAAGGGAAACAACCAGCTCATTTTGTAGATGAGCCATCAGTTTCTGGATACTGCTGCTCTGAGTCAAGCAAACTGCATTACCAAGTCCCATCAATGCTAGATTTCTTGGGCATGCCAGATGCCCTCTCACTTACAGAAAGAAAAATAATAAATCAGTGTCCTCAAAAGCACCAAGAAAAATGCTAACTGACTCGCACTGGGGCCAAGTATATACTTAAGAGTTATAAAATACCCCCTTTTTTATGACTTCACAGTAGGGACAGCACCCCATTTTTTGTCAGCAATGTGAAAATGCTATTCCTGCCGTAGCTCAGCTTACCCTGCTATCTTACCCTAGGGTGAGGTGGGGAAGTAATACTACAAAAGCTTTTCAAAGAGACTCCATGCAAACAAAGCAGAGGTCTCTCTATATTTTTCTGTTATGTCTTTTCTTCTCACAGCCAACTTTTGCTCTTTTAATCAAACACAGCTCTGGACAAGATGCTGTAATTTTAGTTGCTATTAAAGACTAAAGTGATTTTCCTGTATTTACTTGTTCCTGACACTGAATACTCATAGCAGCGTTCTGTTTATTCTTTCACCTTTTTTTATATGACGTTATTGTTGTGAAAATTGAAGAAGTGTCAGAACTGTATTGCCTTTCATGCGGGAATATACTGACTTTCAGGTTCACTTTTAAACCCAGTGACATAGGTTTAAAAGAAACTATTAAAAAAATCTGAAATTGGGCATCTTTATTAATAAGGCTAGCTGATGATTTTATTATTTATTGTTATTTATATTATTA